>CCAG010007597.1:0-15769 GCA_001077435.1 Glossina morsitans morsitans | reverse complement strand
TGCATACATACACACATACATACATACAATCATACATAAATACACACATACACACATACAAACATACATACCCACACAAGTACACACATCCATCCATACAAACATACATATTTACACACATACTTACATACACGTACAAAAACATACCCACATAAATCCATACGCACACATATCTTCAATCAGCATCCAAGAGCATACCATTGAACTGTACGAGGCACATTAGAATTGTAAAATATAAACAAAAAAAATAAAAATAATTAAACAAGAAAAATACGTCTACTACCTAAAGGCCACTATATTATTGTAATCACCTCATATATCCCATAACTGTAAATAGGCAAAGCTAGTTAAGTATACACTAAACTGCATGAAATATATACCTAACACTTGACATGGAATAAGTAGAATGTAAACACACATAGAATTAAGAAAAGCAAGCAGGTAGAAAAATATCATGCCTAAGCATAAAATGTATTCGTAAAGGCAAACAAACATGTTCGACCAGACAAGTATGATCAAACCCAAACCAACATTGTAAGAATAGATATAGATAAGAATAACATTGTATAACGGGACAGCTTGGTGGCCAGCACTATAAAAGCGCGTGTCGCAGTACGCTCAGTCTCTATTGTGTCATAGCCGCCGCCGAGGTAAATGAAAAACACCGACTATACTTTGACTACTAGGGTTTTTTCGTTTGACTTTACGGATAGGGGATGTGCTGGTTCAGCTTAATCGCCATCCCTGAAGGACGAAAAGGACTACTGACTCCACGGATAGAGGATGTGCTGGTTCATCTTAATCGCCATCCCTGAAGGACGAAAAGGACTACTGACTCTACGGATAGGAGATGTGTTGGTTCAGCTTAATCGCCATCCCTGAAGAACGAAAAGGACTACTGACTCCACGGATAGGGGATCTGCTGGTTCAGCTTAATCGCCATCCCTGAAGGACGAAAATGATTACTGACTCTACTGATAGGGGATGTGCTGGTTCAGCTTAATCGCCATTCCGGAAGGACTGGTGAACACCTTTTTTTACCAGACCAGTTAGGTAGGGACTCGCGGCTGCTATGTAATACGTAAAACAATTCGTCTCGTTGTAGAAACTCGCGACGTCGGAAACAAACATTAAGAAACGTGAAGAAAAGTCGGGCCACCAAGCTGGTTTTTTTGCCTACCGCGCTCAAATAAAAAAGAAACAAAACCTTTTGTAATCCCCTAAACAGATTAAACTAAAATACCAGCCACCCAAAGATCCAAGTCTTTATAAATTTTTCTTGGAACGGATCCTGGTTTGACTGAGTCATACCCCAGCCCCAGAAAGCACCGTTACAAACTGTTTGCGTTTCTTTTGATTTAATATCATTCAGTTGCAGAGGGAAGGTAGTTAATATCATTGCTAGTCATTAATATAGAGTATAGGATGAAAATAATAGGTCTTGAATATCTGAAGTGACGGGAATCTCGCCTGAATGAAATGAGTTGAAAAGCGTCTTAAAGGATCAACCATCAAGGAACGAGAATGACCAATTAACTAAGTATGGGGGGAAACCTGAACGACGTAGTTTCTATAATAATAATTTGTGGTAAATTCTATCGAAGGTCTTATTTAAATCAGTCCAAATAACATTCAATAGTGTGCTTTTAGAGAAGGCTATAAACACATCGTAAGTGAATTTTAGAACTTAAGTGGTAGTCGACCTGCTTCTTAAATATACGTGCTGGCTCAGCTCACTTCTTGGCAAAGTTAATGCGAGACATTATAATATGCTCAAGTAGTTTGGGTATCAAGTTAAATCTAACAATACTTTTATAGTTTTCAACAATATGTCTGTTACGACTTTTATAAAATGAAAGTACAAAACTGGATTTCCAACAGGCAGGAAATCTACTTGTGTCAAGAAAATGGTTAAAAATGAATGCAATAATGCGACGAAGTTCAATTCCACTGTTTATATATATATACTTTAACGGGGTAATCTTTGTAGCACTTTGTCGTCAGAGCTAACTATTCTTGGAATGATTTGAATTATTTAATTCTTATTAATAGGTAAAGGAGGGATAAAAATTGCACTAGTTGAAGTTAAATTGAACGAAATCAGCGAAGAGGTTTAAAATCAAACAAAATTGCTGCCGCATTAATATCATTATATTTATTTTCAACAAGAAGAATGGTGTTCTTGAACTTAGACTTGTTGAACAAATGATGTTGCTTTTTGACGCTGTCGCAAAGTGTGGTTCATTTTTTGGAAATATCTTAAAAACCAAGCTTTGCTCGGAAAAATAAAGCATGGAACTCAATCTTTCTAACTCTGCAACAGGATCTGTGGATCTTCTTAGACGAGTTATCCAATGTACCCACGAATCTTGCAACGAGTCCAGAAAACCTGCCACAAGCTACGCGCTCACAAAGCCAACAAACAAGAAATCTGTCTTAGTTTCTTATAACGACTTACGGCGAGCGTGGCAATCGTCATGTTATAGTTTGGGTATGCATTGGAGCTAGTGGAGCTGGAAAATAGGTGTTTATGGACGGCATTGTAAACAAGTAGGGTTATATAAGGATATTAAAGGAAAGTCTGGAAACGTTCAAATTCTGTTAAGAACGATCTCGAGCGTAAGTCCTGATTAATTCAAGAGTGGATCGTATATAACTGCCCCAAACTGTCTCATCCTCTTCCGCAATGACTAGGCATGAATGCCATCAAAAACACGTGGAATGAATTAGACCGCCGTCTACGAAAACACTCAATTTCTTCCGTTCAAGATCTGAAAAATAGACTACAAGAAGAATGGAGTAAGATCTTTGCTTCCCACACAAGAAAAATTATACAAAATATGTCAAAACGTTTAAATGACGTTCTACGTTAGATATCCCACCAAATATGAATTTTTAATAATATGATGTTTTTTTCTTCGTATCTTCCTTATATAAAAAGAAAACAATTTAAATGAGGCTATGTTTTCTGATTTACTCAAGTTATGTAATATTCTTATCTATTGGAATAATCTTTTGTTTGTTCTTTTATTTTATATTTTAATATGTATTCCTTACTACTACAAACTAGAAGTAAAATAAATTTTTATATTTGGGCAATGCACTAGGTTTAACAAGCGTTTATATTGTTATCGAAATACCAAATCTAGTTAATGCTAACTAATTGGAATTTTCGCAGAAAAACAGACAGGGAAAACTCCAGGTGCACACGCGCGGCGCGTCATAAAGGTTCCGGCCGAGGAACTATTAGCAGAAAAGCAGGTTAACGAATTAGAAATGAAGATATGAAATTAGGTAATAGTAACATGCTTGTAAAAATGTATATTAATAGACTATTTGGGGAAGGCAGAGTCAGTCGGACAAGTACATTGAGTCGTACGAGAATATTTGAGTCGTACAAGAACATTTGAGTCGAAAAAGAATATTAGAGTTGAGAAGTCGAGAGTATTGCCAAAGTAAAATGTAAATAATCTTACTCTTAAAGAAGTAGATTGTAAGTAAATTTGAAGTTACCAGAATTTCGAAGTGCATTACTCTTGAAAATAATATCCACGATCTAGTGATACGGACCGTATCGAGAAAAGGAAAGTTCGTAACAATACTTTCTCGAGCGAAAAAACCCAATGTTAATGAGACTCATTGTATATAAATAAATTGAAGAAATATGTATAATTAATCATAATAAATTGAATAGAGTTTGCGTATACATACTTATGAGTTTCTATTCTTTTTATTTCTTACAAAACAAATTTATTTTGATCTATTTTGATCTACGACAATCCCATGCAAACTTTACGACAAAAATCTGCAAAACTTGTAATTGCGAGTTATTATTCCGACCTTTTTTTAAAAAATGATGTTAACTTGAACTTTTCTCTTTTTAGGAGTACCCACTGCATCCTAACAAAATAGAGTTCACAATCTTTAACAGATTCTCCCCGTTGTACTTGATACAATTAAGACTCGACACAGGCCGTTGTTGTCAAAGTACGATTTGCTTTTTATACTAGTTTGGAAGCATAGTTTGAGCAAACTCACTGCGAGGCTGATTGCGAGAAGCTTGACGTGAATTATTTTTGAATGGTTGTTCAGAACGACGACTTTTAGGATGCCAATTTGATAACTTGGCTTTGAACCTTGTTGCCTGGTGGAGAAGTATTTGAAGTTTCCATCTTGGGCGATTGAGGGATGGTTACTCTTGCATGCATACCAGGATGAGGCAATGTGCATTGAAATCCGCTGCGGTCGGAACATGAAAATGTGGAAAAACAGTAGGCGTTTGATGGCTTCGTACTAAACAATTAGCGCAATAATTATTGATTCGAACAAAGTAAGGACGTCATTGATGACTAAAGGAAAGGAACTTCAGGTAAAGTCGTATAGCATCTTAGCGATCACATAATTGGCATTTACTAATTTTTGGCCGTTTTAATTGTCATTAGTTTGACGGTAACTAAACCATACTCATTTAAGCGAACGGAAGAACGTAGTATGTTTGTGTATTGATTTGAAGTATTCCTGTTGACCCTTTCTCATCGATTGCCGCAGATAAATTTTCAGAAGCGGTTTCTTGAATGATAACCAAAGAAGCGCCACCTTTGTATAAGTTCTATATGGTTCAACTCTAAATATTGGTTGAGAAGCTCGAAATATGATTTAAGGGGTTGAGGCTTCTTGACAAGTACATGTTTTTGGTGAGCAAATAGTCGAACAGCATTTGATCGGGATTTTCCGAGTTGTACTTCAGTTGGGAATGCGGACTTAACCCATAACTTTACAACATAACTTCAATCTTCTTGGCGTATTGTTGCATTGTTATACAAATTCTCATAAAATTGATCATCACTCGACGCAACACGTTCTAATGGAATTTCCTGTTGCTCCCGAAACTGTATTAGCTGTTTAACTAATGTTTGGTCTTCGACTGGAGAAACCGAAACTGCACGCGAACATGAAGTTTAAATTTCAACGGCACCGCTTAGTACCCAACAGTATATACTATCTTGAGCCATGGTTACGATGTTTCTTTAAAGCTTCTAAAAGTATATAAGATCACTATCTACTAAAACATCAATTTGATTTTATTGAAAGCAATAAGGATCTGCTAATTTTAATTGCGATAATTCATAGATATCAGCAATTTCCCATGATGGTAGGGGAAAACGTTGAGTAAGGAAGGGTAATACAAAAACAGAAATTTCTGTATATGATTTCCAATACCTGAAACTTGGTATCTGAATGTGTGAGTTGCCAAACTGGGCTTTCGCTGGGTTTTTAAATAAGGACGGAATGCTATGATCGTAGATCGACCATCGTTCTCAATGTGAATCTATCTTCTCTATGTTCTGCTTGAATTAATGCCTTGCTTCATTATTTAGGGACATTGAAGTGAATTGAACACACATGTGTAAAGGATGTTGATATTACTTTATAAATGTTAAAGATATTATACTAATGTTTATTGAAAAGTAATTCAAATTCACTTGTAATTAAAAATAAGAAAACTATAATAATAATAAAAATGAGCAAAAAGATTTGACGACTATTATTTATTGCTTGACTCTAGTTGACGATTGTGCGATTTTAGAACTTTACCCGTCGACTTAACAACTGACTATCAGCTCTCGCTGCTTACCGCTATTCTCGACATCTATACTTTATATTTATAGAATGAATGTGATTTATTGCACAATTTAGACCTACGTGGGAATTAATCATGAGTAAAGTAGATTTGCAGCGGTTCTACTAGCTTTAATGTAGAAGAAAATTATGCTTTTAATGACTTGATATTAACAAATCTTTCGAAAGCTTCATGTAGAGATTTGACGATGCGATTTTAGCGATCGTTGACAAGCTCGTTGGTATTAAATAGATAAGAATAGGATTCTGAGAATAGATCGGCTATTTTCTTCTTTCGCCTCAAGTAAGACTACGTTATTTTTTTCGACTAAATCTCTTTATTCTCATATTGCATTTTTAAAGCTTGCCAAGCAAAGTTAAAATAGTCATCTCTGAGAGGATAATATTTAACAATTGCACTGACAATGGCTTTTGTTTTATTACAGAGATGATACAATTTCTGCTTTAACTTTGAATGATTTATATAAAGTGCTCCGAATATGTCACGGAAGGATGGCTACTGTTTATACCATCCTTTAAATATTCCAGTGTCCTATGGAGGTACCGTTTATGAATTGCTCTTGATTCAAAATTGAATTGATTTCCGGTATGATTTGCAATTAAGCTTTCGTTGCGTGCAGACTGTTTCTTTATTCGTAAAAGTTCAAGAATATGTGATTTATACTGAAGGTACGATTGTCTATATTCATCATTCTTTTGTTGTGCAGCGACTCTCAACTTTGAAGTAACATCAGATTGTTGAGAGATCATAACCTTCATAAATATTTTCTTTAGATTTTCAATTTATAAAGCGGTAGCAGTTTTATTCGACGATCTCGACTAACAACTCGTGGCTCGTGAATGCAAATGTCAAGTGGGGTAGAGTTTCCAATAAAGCTGATAGCCCCAGATGTTGATGCTTTAAGACCTTAATTTTTGAATTTATTTCTATGGCTAAATTAATTATAATAGTAATTATAATAACTCTATATACAAAGTATTACGCAAACGTGCTTCACTTCAGAGTATTAACTTATCAAGGAGAAATAGTTGATTATTTGAAATAATATTTAAGTTAATTGGATGATAAGAAAAAAAAATGCAAAGAAGACTTATGATAGATACCGGCTTACTAACATTAGACTAATGTTTTACTATTTATGGCCTGTCCACAAATACTTCCTCTCAGTGACCCTTATACCGATTTAGGAGAGATTGTTATCTTCATTTAATTGAAAGACTTGGTGCTTTTAAATTAAATAGCTGCTGGATAAACGTCGACGCATGCTCAACAATTTTTCAAATTAAATGCGTTATAGTTCGATTCAGTTGAGCTATTGAGTGCGACAAACTTTTCTTAAGATAATGTGAATTAATAAACTAATGAGCTCAGATTTAATTTTAATGTCAATTTTAAAATCAAAGATAGGTAAGCGTTCATTAATATTGGGTTCTTTTTGATCAACACTTTGTGCACACAGTTTGTGAAGATAATGAGGTCATGGCACATTCTCAACGATTCGCTTAAGAGATTTATAAATAACATAATTTTAGATGATGAATTTTTCGAAGATTTTGACATAATCTAACTGCACATAACGAAATCAAAGAGGCAAGTTTTCCTTTCGAGTTTAATTTTATGAATTTTTATCTTTTCTTTTATGTCTTATTTTTTAATTGGAACATGTGGGACTAACTTCTATTTTGTGCTTATTGGTTGCTTATGAGTGATTGCATTGGCTATACCACTAGTTCCAAAAATTCCACTAAGCTCCCATGTTACGTTCAATATTATATGATAATATTGTTTGGTTTCCACGGGTTTCGAAACCAATTTTGTTGTCTATACACATATTTTTTGTTATGAGTTTCTATTTTTCCTTTTTGACTAATTGCATGTTCGATATACTTTTTTTCACTATTTTGACAAACAAAGGAATTATCAAAGCTAGACACCTATTTCTCCATGGAGTTGTGTGCGCTGTAAATTTCATGCATGAAATTTATCAGTCGACATTAATTATCCCATTATACTCAAGAACGGAGCACAATAAAGTTCTAAAGTATATATTGATTTTTTGTATAGAAGTTCTAGAGCTTAAATGCATTTTTAACATTTTAACTGCCATTAACCATTGAAACGTTTATAGGTTATACAACTTGCAAAAATGCCTTCACTTTATGTATTTCTTAAGATAATAACACTTTTTAACAAAATATTTCAAAGATTTTAGAAAACGCAAAAACGGCACGATCTACGTACGTACAAAGTTCCCAGAGGGTTATTTGACTTTGGAGAATAAGGTGCGATAGCAACGAATAACTCAGTGGAATTTGTGCTTACGCTTTTTAAATTTTCCAGTCAACTACCAGCATTTAGCTTCTTGACAAACTTGCATATATATGGGGACGTTTGAAATAATTACAACAATGGTTAATAAAACACATCAAAATTTGATAATAAATTATTCGCTCTGATTTAGCAAGAGTTGGCATCTCTACTTGAAACCACAATAGTTTGGGAAATTAAAATTAATTGCATTTTTTAAGGTCATGTAAACCTCGACGTTAAATCGAAATCGTGCAAATTTATAGCCCACTTTTTTTGCGGCTGTGCCTTTGCTAAAAATGTCTTCGCTTAAGTTGCGATTTACTGCAAAGTAAAAAAACCCAATGAAATTAGTTTAGTTGAGTTTAGTTTATTATTATTAATAATAATGATTAATGACTGAATGAATGAATAAAGTTATGCAATAATAATAGTCGTTATAATTAAGCTTGATGTGCCGGTAACATTATAAAGTCTCTTACCGCACATTTGTGAACACAATAATATCAGATATGGATACCATAATTACATTACACGATGTAAGAGCTAAGCATATATACAAATTTAATTGTGGATTATAAAAGGCTTTTATAGCCACTTCACATCTTCATTTTGGTATTGAGTAGTAGCGAGTTCTACAGCTTCCTAGCATTAACAGAAACAATCTTGAAGATGATAAATAATTATAGTAAGGCAGGATTACATTCATCCCCCGTTCCGTACATGAGTTAACGGTAGCATAATACTGGGTAGACTTAGCTCTACAAATTTAATACTAATACCATCGAGACCGACAGCATTCGATTTAATGCAATGCGCAGCATCCCACACTTCATCAGTGCTGAAATCTCTAAATTGAAACGTATAACTACGGTGATGCGAAACCACTAGATTCACGAACAATGAATGATTTCAAAAAGCACTTATATCTCAAAAAGTGATCATTTAGAATTTTCGTGCAGGTGAACTCTTTTAAATACCAATTTCCTGAAGGTTCTTCCGCAGAACTTTAGAAAGAAGGTTGACTTTCAACTTTTCACTTGCATAGAATCATTTCATATGCCGAATTATGCAATGCACCCTATTGCTACACTTCACAAGAATTTTTCGAAAAAGCCCATTAGGGTAACTCTTTCAGGGAGATGTATAACGTGTGGGTCAGGAGTTCAACAATTTCAATGCAGTATCTGCTATCGAATCAGGCAGCTGCTTTGCACGCAGATTATTCAAGTACAAGTCAACATTAAAACTACCGCGAAATATTAGTTTTTCATAAGAAATGGAAACTTCATCCAAACAGTTGCGGTTATGCGGATTATACATGAACGTGACGAAAAATTCCGAATTACTACCACTTATTTCAACACCGAGATATTCAACTACACTGTCATTTTCGGACTTTGAAACACTTCAATTTATATACCGTAACATATAGAGGGCGGTTGCGCCACTTCTCCTCGAGGAAGTTCTGACTATCTCCATGTTAACATCAGATTATATCCAACTTTCAGTTTAAGCAACTTCAATTTGTTGAGATATCCTGGACAGACTTTACATAGTGCAGGGTGCTTTACGTCTAGATTTTAATTAAACTGTTCCTTGGTCTTCATACTCTTAGTACACTTGGCTACCCGTTCTTTAAGACATTGTTTTGAGTCGTGGTTCCTTCTCCTTAGAAATCCTTAGCAAACTAAAACCTCTGCATTTGGAGCAAACCGCCACCTCTGTACTGCCGTAAACTCTGCAATTCGCTCCCCCAACCTAAAATCTCATCTCCGCTAGAACCTTAGAGAAAGATTCACAACCAGTATTGAACACTGCCCAGCAATGGATGCTGCCTTTTTTACATACCGTATAGACCTTACGACCTCGGAATCGGATTCTGACCACGTAATTTATTCAGAGGTTCATCACTAGCATAGCTGAAGCTCGTAACCGTGAATTTGAATTGGCGATTGAGCCTCGTCGGAACCATAACTTCATATTCTTTTGGCATAGTAATCTCCATCGCTGCTTTTACCTTTTTTCTCTTATAATGGCCGCTGTAATCAATTACTACATTGCCATTCTTCGTGTAACAAAGATTAGAGACTTTTAACTTCTTAGGGTCAACCCTTTTGTTAAGGTCAACGTTTACTTCTTGCTCTGTCTTAGGCTTAACTGTCATCACCGGAATCTTGACGACATCAGCAAAAAATGGCTTTCATTTAATTTTTTCCGTTAGCTCAGTCAATTTCACAATTTCTTTCAGGTTCCTTTCGGACACTTCGTGCAGCTTACTGTCAAATGCACTGTGAATGTAAGTAATACAACCAAACGAAGGTATCGTGAGAATTGTCTTTGAACTTTTGTCAATTCCGGTATCACCTGTGGGTTATGGTAAACTTTTGCACAATCTCTGCCATCTAATTCCTGGCTTTCCGAGAATGTCTCATTTACATTTTGCACATTTTCTGTCAAGAAAATAAAGTTGGAACTTCTACGAAAATACAAAATGCTTAAAGTTTTAATTCTGTTTTAATCTAAATACAATATTATGGAACGTTAGGAAAATGCTCCGCCCCCAAAAGTAATACTTGCCCTGTCTCACTAATAATATTCAATAAATTCTGGGGGGTAATCATGTACGCAAGCGAAAATGAAGTAGGCGATTTTCGCGAAAAGAATCTAGTCGTTCTTCGTTTTACAATTTTCTAATTTGCTTTTGGGTGATAGTGAATTCTCCCTACAGCCTTAGCCGATGACACCTTACCGAAGGCCGGCGGATGCCCCAAAAATAAAAAACAACGAAATCCATTGCAAGGCGAATAACATTGTGGAAAGATTCATTTGTCTGTATAAAGGTTAGTATTACAGTAATTAGTATTTCGAAAATCTAACTACAGTTATTGAACATTTCTCTAAGTCGTTGGCGTATTCTACAGGAAGAGAAAAAGAGCAGCTACAGCTGAAAGAAGCTGGGAAGAGTCCTCCACTAAAAGATAGGAAGAGATTATTTGAACACCCCAGCACTCCAGGCGATCTATGAAGATGATGGTATTGATGTTTATGTGGAGCACCAAAATTGAGGCAGTTGGGTAAAGAAGTCAGAGGATTGCTGTCACGAAATATTTAAACATAACAATCTTAAAAATATAAATAATTTATAAACTTCTAAATCGCAAACAAAAATTTAGATAAAAATTAAATAAATACTGAAAGTAAAATATTTTTATACTGGATCTTTTTTTTATTTGTTCGTATATGAGCATAAAAGAGAAAAACATTTGGCATATAGGAATCGAAGAGAAAATTTAATGTAATGATGAAGGAGATATCATTTATATAAATTAATCAATACCAATATATTATAATAGAGCTATTAACATTCATTTTTATGGAAAATACGTGAAAAAGAATATGTAATAATTAATTATTTCTACAATAAAACCCCTGAAAATTTAAACAATGAATTTAGCTTTATTACTTTTTTTATTTGTCAAATTCTGCATAATTTTGTTTCCCTTTCATTTTTTACTTTTCTTTCAGTTATTAATGTATTCTAATGGAAAATTTGAGGAGGAGTATTAGAAAGCTGACAGTGATGGTACCTGATTACCGATAATTAATTGTCTCTTAAAAAAAAAACCAGGCGATAATCACGGCGATGATCACCTGCTTACATGATTACCCCTACTTTATTAGTAACACGTATGTGCGAAATGAAATACAAATTTGTCATGTTTTTAGAAAATATTTCGCAGCTCTGCGTTAAAAAAAAGTTAAAATATTCTTTTTTTTTTTTAAGGTTTATTAGTGAAAGTTATATTGATGATTAGTAAAGTTTTATCACCAGAAAATTTAGAAAAATTTGTTAATATACAAAAGCACATCGAATTAGCACACGTTGTCACACGACGGTATTCGGATCATTTCGAATATTAACATAAAAATTGGTAGGCATTAGTAAAACAAACCAAGTCTTTAACAAGTGAGAACATTACAGTCGGGCAAGGCCAACCATTAGATACTGTACATTCCTTTGCCCAGTAAAATTATTCATTCGGTTTTCTAATGATACACTTTATTTTCATGCAACGGCATACTTCCTTCCTTATATTGGAGAAAGGTCGAGTCATCACATGACACGATCCAAATTTTGCAAACTTAATTTACCTCCTCAAAATTTTATTTTTTTTCGGTTTGCGTCATAAAAAACCAGAAATTGTACTTTCCCTCCATATAAAGGTTTGCTATTCTTGATAACCTTTATATATGTTGTGGTCTAAAAGTTTTATTTATATATGTTGTGGTCTAAAAGTTATGTGATCTAAATTCCGTATCGTTAATTTTTTGGCTTAATCGTTACTATAGACTAATTTCCTTCTTAAAATATTAAAACTTGCTCTGAACGACTCACTAACCATCTAGAATTCTCATGTTGATTGGGGTTCAAAAAATAAATCCGTGTGGTTCAAATTTGATCCACTTTCTTTTTATGTCAATTTACTATCATGAACAAATTTTTATCATAAAACATTAACAGATATGCCCTTTTGCTATATATGGGTTCGCACTTTCGGAGAATCCTCATATACGGTAGTATCAAAAAAAAAAATCCTGCATGGTCCAAATTTGATAAGGTTGATTTTTTTTGTCAATTTACTATTACGACCTATTTTTCGTCATGAAATATTAAAAATTTTTGCCATACTAAGAAACAGTTCTCGTAGCAACGATTGTATGCGAGGGGTTTAAAAAAAAAGGCCTCAGCCGATCCAAGATTTTCAAACCAAGTTATAATACGGAAATACTATTACTCAGGCAAAAGCCTGATTTGACACGCAAGTCTTTTGCAGAAGTATGCACGTGACAGTACGTATATTTTAACTAATATTGTTGGCAAATATATAAAATCATCTACTTACACGTTTTCGGATGACGAAGGAGGATTTTAAGCGTCCCGAAGAACCCTTCTACGTCTCAGAAGATTATTTTTCCGCCAATCTCGATGTTCCTCTATTGTCAAATAACATAATAATAGAAATGATCATTCCATCTGATGCATATCACTATCACATTACTTATCTTTTTTATTAAATGGCAACATCTAACAACATTTTAGTTTCTTTGGTTTTTTTAGTAAAATGGATTAGGCTTGTTGGCGATGAGACCAACATATTCAGTATAGTGACGACTTTTTATCATCTGTTGCTCCTTTGCGTTTTGTCAATGATAGCAACAGTACGTGATGAGGTATGAAAAGTTTTTGATACTGAATTGATTGCAAAGTTTGACGAATTAAGAGCATTAATTAGGCAATTGGAGTATACAGCAAAAAAGGATGAATTAATGTACTTACCCTTCATAAATTTAAAATTGTTTGTTTTAGTTCAGCTGTTTGTTAGTAAACAATTTTGTTTGGAATTGATTTTATTTTCATTTTATAGCTGCTTTCTCTTGTAAATGCAACTATTAGCAACTGTACTAACGCGAAGCGTAAGCTATTTTGTTTACGTTTGATTGGGCAGCTCAGAGAAAGCGCTTCTCGTACCTTCTGTTCACACATGTAGCAAGAAAAGAAAGAACGACGGAGTACCATCTGGTCTAGTAGTAAAAGAGAATTTTAAGACTAAGAGAGAAGAAACAAGTTGGCTTTTGATATTTTGGATATAACTAGAGTACCACTCATCCTTTAAAGAATTAAATTGACCTCTTGTCCTACAATAAGGCAAGAAGTCAAATACTGATCTACTAAGTTGGTACTTTTAAACAATCTAGTCTTTTTATTCCTTATCATATATAGGTGACTGTTGAACCAAAGTGGACAACATTGTAGCGCTTCATCAGGAACCATACGCACAAATAAGGAGATAGCAGGGAAAAGCTCTTTGTACATGAAAGTCAACGCTTCATCGAGCTCAATATTTTCCACCTTCCATTTTGTCAAAGATAGCGTATATATAAGTGTGTTAAGGTTGGCCTTACTAAACACATATTTATACTTAAGCTAAGTTAGCTTACCAGAGCTATAGGTAGGCATACCAACGCGAAACAAAAAGAGCTTTCCGTGCAGGAATCACAACTGACTCCCCAATAGACTCCATAGCTGAACTATTGAACTGCGATGGTAACTCGCTACATTTACTTCCCTTCAAATCACTTACGTTGTCTTGGTTCCGGACGTTTTTCCAAAAAAATTTTACTTCTGTGATTAGCAGTACTGGCTTGCCGTGATACATCCGCCACAACTATAGGAGCGACTACAGGGAAACCAGTTTGATTGATTGATGCTGGTTTTCTCGAAAGAGCAATAATGCAATCGGAGATTGTTACATTCGGCGATGCCTTATACTTGATGTTATAAAAAGTAAAAAAAAAGTTTATTGGTACTATATACCATATAGTGTATGTATGCAACCAGAGAATAAATTCTAAGACTAAAGTCTTAAGGCACTAGCATCTAAGGCTTTCGGCTTTATTAAAAACTCCACCACACTTGAGATTTGAACTGCTAGTCGAGACTCTTGCCCACTTGGCCATTCAGGCAGATACAATATATCTAAATTCATTGCTTTGGTCAGAATTTATCACCACCAAAATCCTCAATATATATCACCCTCACATACTTAAAGACGCCGCAAGCTATCAGAAATAGCTAATTTGAATTATTTTGTATTTATTTATTATTTACATTTGGATAATCAACTTTTAAATTGCAAAAGAACAAAAATTGTTTTTGCTTATGCTAATTGTGATGTAGACAGGGGCTTAGATGCAATGCGATAAAAGGGATGTAAAGAAATCGTAGCTATGATTATTATATACAAATTTAAAAAAACATGTCTATATACAAAGTATATAAAAAAAAGGCTATGAACGGCTTTGCTTTCACCAAAACATTCGTCTGTAACCAGGAAAGTTTGGCCACCCTTCACGAGGAAAAATCAATTAGCATGAGTCTATGAGTTCATAGGGCGACAAGGATCGCGCCCAGATTCCGTAGCGCAAATCGTAGAAATTGTTTTTGAGCTGATTCAATATGAGCCATTAGCGTTGATAATTAGGCGACCAAGACATTGACGCATACTCAAGAACGGGCCCGATCAGACTCATGAATAATCTTTTTGTTACATAAGGATCATTGATTCCTTTCGACCACCGTTTAATGAACCACCACAACAAACTGTTCGCTTAATAAACACACTGTTAATATGATAAACCGTGTGGAGAGGAGATCTAAGTGCATAAAAGGTGTAAGAATTTTAAAAAGGAATTTTAATTGTCTTAATTTATATTAAAATTTTGATGTTTTTCATTTTTTGGTTCTTGCATTCAGCACAAGTGTTTTTTATAATAGATCTCATTCGTGTTTATTTTTCTTTTGGTGCTATTATAGTTTTTCTCTTCTCTTTATTTACCGTTTAACCTATGAGAAAATTGCGGTGATTTGGTTTTCTCTCTTTTTTATAGTCTAGTTGGATTTGTTTTGTCTTATTCTCGTTTTCTCTTGTTACAGTGTCAACGTAACGGAGAAATTTTCTTAAATTTTTAGAAAAATTCAGTTAGTGTTCCGCTTGATTTGGTTTTTTCTTCTTTTTTCTCATAATCTCTATCTTCTTGACTTGACATGGAGTGTCTATATACTTCATGTCGTGCCAAATCTGGACCTGAATCTGATAGGTTCATTACGTGCTGGCTTTGCGATCGCTTTGGGCATGCAAAGTGTGCTGGCATTATAGGCCGTGCTGCTGACGCAGTTATTGATCCTTCCAAAGGATTACGTTGGTCATGTCCCGATTGTAGAAAGCGGGACATTGACTTCTATAGACTCTTCACGGA
>CCAG010007594.1:0-38563 GCA_001077435.1 Glossina morsitans morsitans | reverse complement strand
ACGATAGGCTAAGTGAAGACGTTTCAGGCAGGGGATGGAGTAGTGCGAGTGCGTGGAACGGGTCAGGGACAGGGACAGTAACGGACGGACGAATAACTGACATACGGACCAAGGACCAGACCGACAACATTTTTATATCTATATATAATTTTTTTTTTAAATTTAGTCTCATGTTACAAAATGGCGCCCAACGTGGGGCCCAACGGAATTCGGACCGTCTTAAATGTCTTTTTCTCTCTTTCGGGTTTCTTGTTTTTCTAAGTAATTACGATGTAAGTTGGCCGCGTTATTACAAAATGGCGCCCAACGTAAAACCCAACGAAATCACGAACTGTCTTAATTTTTTTTAAATAAATAATTTTTTTTCTTTTTCGCTTGCTCTCCTTCGTTTTTTTTTTTTGTTTTTTTTCTAGTTCTTATATAGACGTTGGCCGCTACAAAAAAGGCGTCCAACGAAATTTAGTCTCATGTTACAAAGTTTACATAATTTTTTTCTTGTGTACGTTTGTATGATTTTGTTATTGATTTTGTTATTGATTGATATGATTTTGTTATCATTCTAACCAAAAAATCGTCAAATTTGCTCCTTATTTTCCCATTACGATTTCGAAATAAATTTCGAATAATGAAAGCCGTACATAACCCACAACAAAATGGCTTTCAAGTTACGCCGTCCAAATGAGAGCTAGTTAACTTAAGGATACATAAGCAGTGGCCAGGTTCAGCAGTTATGCCTAAACACATCAAAGTTCCTATAAGTAACTGATATTTTTTGGCATCTGCCTCTACACAGTTTTTTTGATTTCATGACATTTTAAATAGGTGCAGTAGAATTATTAATAAAGCCGATAGCCCTAGATGCTAGTGCATTAGGACTTTAGTCTTCGAATTTATTTCTCTGGTTAAATCAGTTATAACAGTTGCATACCCTTTGTGATCAACTTTTATGCTACCAATTTCACTGTCAATTTCAATTTCAATGTCAAACTATTGAGAGATTTGATTTTTAATTTTATCTCAATAAATGTCTTTTTCAAGTGGAAAAATGAACACTATATATCTAAGCATCTAATAGATCTTTCCTTTTGGAACACGCAATGAAAACATGGTGGACATAAACTGCTATCAGTATAAGTTTGTTTTCGTCATTTGATTTGTAAGGACATTATTTATTAGTACAAGATATTACGCAAATTTTTCGTAGAGCTGCATCCAACGTTGAATTCCACGCTCATCCAGATTGTTTTAGCGCATATATAGATAGTTTTAATGTTAAAACTTTTTCGCTGATATTTGTGTTGAAACTACCATCAGGCAGTTGTATAAGTTGTATAAGTAACTTTTACGATAAGCTGCTAAAACATCTATATGCTGCAAATAAAGTTGTTCCTCTGCGGCAAGTACCAAAACCGTTTGAATAGTTGAATCCCCCTTTGCTACAAATCAAAACTTTGAGCAAAGCTCAAAGTTACCATGCTAATTTCTTTTAATACTGAATATCCATTTGGAACCAATAACATTTATGCGATTGGGCCAATCCTCCATTTCTCCAACAATTTGAATTTTGAGTTTTAAATGTCTCTTCTTCTTCTATATGTGATATCTCAACTTTATCGTTTTTAATATAATCGGCTTGGTCGTGAATCTTCCTTGGTCTTGTTACCTTGCCACTTCGAATCTTACGGGGTCTTCCTAGCCCTCCTTCGGGTGATTAGCATTGAACATTTGTTGCTAAATTATCATTCTTTTTCAGAACTGCATGTATTAAAACTAGTGTTAAGATGTGAATATAGTGTTGATTAATCAAAACGCATAAATTTGGGATGGCATAATTTTCCCAATTTGTGGTTTTTTTGCTCTTCGTTTCAAACACTTGTAGTTTAGAGAAAAACGCGAGATTAAGCAAACAAGAATGGTTTGCAATCGACTGACAGTAATGCTAGAATTCTATTGGATATTTATAGAATAACCAAACGATTTTTTCCCGTAGCAAATAAGTAAACTGTGTCTAGATTATCAAAAAAATGTTATACATACACTTCTTATATTTTTAGCATAACTTTGTACAATGTTAAGAACTTACTGACAAATCGACATGTTACAGACAATCGCCAGTCAATGCAATGCGTTCTTCTATTATCTTTTCGTTTAAATGCAATTAAAAATTACTTGTACTATCATACATATTGCATAATTGCTCACTTATCATCAAATTGTGTGTACAGATTATGTTTGTAACAACTAGAGTCTTAAATATTTTCATTATTTGTTTCATCGATTTGATCATCTGATATTTCATTTGTCTCATCAACCTTGGTTTAACTTAACTTGTAAACTTTTATCACATTATGGAATGAAAACGTTATTAGTCAAACTATTTTCTGTTCCGGCAAATTTAACGTCTCGTTTTTCAATGAGTTTTCTAGTCTTTGCAACATATATCCCTTTCCTTTCGCAGCAAGCTTTCGTACTTCTGTTTTCTTTAAAACAACGGTGATATATCCAAAACCCGCAAAAATGTTTAACACTTGCTTTTTTGTTAAACCAGATTTTATTTTTTATCTTTTATAATTCCTGTTCTTGTTGCGTCGAATATATAGAAACGGAACAGACCCTGATGGAGGCTCTGATCACAGGCATCAGCCTATAATTCTTCAGTTCAATTTGCGTGGACCAACATACTTCTGTAATGGTTCTTTTAGCTGTTTCAACCATGCCCTTCTGCTACGGTGCGCAGGGTGCAGTAAGTTGATGATGTATTTCACACTCCTTTAGGAAATTTTTAATTGTTATATTTACATATTCTTTCCCATTAACGTAAACTTTAGTTTTTGATCCGTTCGGTTTTCTACCCGTGCTTTATATACTTTGAATTTGTCTAAGACTTCACTTTAGTTTTTATTGAAACAGATGAATATCATTCGGGTTTTATCATCAATAAAGGCAAAGAAATATCCGCATCCTCCAATTGAAAGGTTATCGACAGGTCCGCTTATACTCGATTCAAGTACATTATTTGAGCTCATTTCATTTAATGAAACGTAGTTTAAACTTCAAAATTAGATTTATTGTAGAAAGAGTAAATTACATAAATTATTTATATACTGATATAAGAATATTACATACTTGCTTAATTCTATATTATTATAAATTGAAAAATAAAAATAGCGAAGGCGAAAAATTACAAATAAAAACAAATTAAAATTAAAATTAAATATCACGGCCTGGTTTATAAAATAGGTTACGTAATTATTACTATATTATACAAAAAGTTTGTAAGAATGTTATCAAAAAATGACAATGTAATATAAATCGTTTTGGTAGTTTAGTAGCTTTTGTTTTTAAGGATCCATATTGGTACAACCTATTGATGGAAAAGTTCGAAGGCAAGTTTGGCATAATTTTCAATAATTTATTTTACTGTATTTGCGAATTTTTGATGTTAATTAAAACGCAGTTACTCTATACTGGGCAATCATACAATATAAATGATTCAAAAACAGATTTACATAAGAAAATCTTATTTGGAATTTCTCTTTATTAATGGATATAGCATTTGTTGCCAATTTTCTCATGCTGAACTTGATCGCAGAAGATTAGCGTTTTGTCTGCCTTAATGCCGCAGTACTTAACGTGAACTTGAAGTTAGCTTGCGTCTTATCTGCGTCTAACTTTATTTATTTAGATAGTTCAACCTTGCTACTGAAGAATTAATAATATGCACCCTTGCATGAGAGAGGGCGTTACAAGGAACTTCATGATTTTCAAGAAAAATTTCTGCGAAAGCTTGTGTTTGATCACTACATAGAAAATGTATGAAATATCGATGTTTAAAAAGCGAAATGAGATTGCGTTTTTTACGCAGCAATTCGCTAATAATCGAAAATACCTTGTCATAAACACTCTGTTTACAATAGTACATAGTAGTGAAATCCAAGAAAATTAATGTTAGAAAATTTTTTTTGACGCTGAGCGTTAACAAGTGTCTGACATGCTCATATTAAATAAATTGATACAGTTGTGTATATATTCTCCTACGGTTATAGAGCGAACATAGCTTTGTTTACCATTGGAGGTGTTAGTAAGAAGACATCAATAACTTTTCTGATTAGCTTTATTTTAATACTCTGCAAAATTTTCTCCTAAGAACGCTTGAAAACTGAGGGAAAATTTGACTGATCGGAATGCAACTCATCTTCTTCTTCTCTTAATGCCTATCGACTATCGGATATAGGTGATCACATGTTTTTATATAACATTGTTGCCTAAGTTATACTATTAGCTAAAGCCCGCAAGTCTTCTCGGCTCCTTGTTGCGAATATAGTTTCATCGATTGTTCTCAGCCCTGTCCGATTTCGAATATTACTCAGCCGCGACATTTTTTTCTACCCAAGCCTCTACGCCCTTCGATATGGCTTTCCAATTCCGTCGTCGACGGACTGTCATCCTATCGCAATGGGGATGCTTAGTAAGTGCATGGAACTCACCCATGCCGATAATGTCGTAGGTAAGCAGTGACGCTAAGAACAATCCGGGTAAGTAACCTGAATGGCATGCAAATATTAGTGCGTCTCAGGTATTTATGTGACAACGGACAATAAAACGGTCACTGAATCTTCCGAACTTAGGGCACTTTTTGTGTTTCGAAGGAACATGACACAATGTAATTGGCCAACTTCAGAAGGGAACGGGGGACCACTGAAGTATCTATCTTAAGAAAAATTGCATGAATAGAACAATGAATACGCGGCCCTCAATCGGCGGTAGTATGACGGTGCTAAGAATCCCCGGAAATAAAATTAAAAATACGTTAGATATCACGACGGGGAGTGTTCGAAGCCTACATGAAGCAAGAAAATTTCACAACACTGCCCAGGGAATGAAACTCCTAAATATTCCTTGACGTAAGCGAAACGTGGTGGTCAAATTCTGGACAATTTCAAACTACAGATTGTAGTCTGGTAATAAAACGAATCAACATACAAGGAAAATGTATTGAACAATTCGTTCTATACTCCGATAGAGTACAGTTACTTAGAATTAACGCAAAGGCTATAAAAATCAACATTATTCAATTATATGTAGGTACTGCGGATAGCGATGTAGAGGAAATTGAAACATTTTATTCAGAGCTTGCGGAAATACTAGAGCTAACGTAAAAATATGATCTGAAACTAATAATGGGAGATTTTAATATTAAAGTTGCAAATGAACCTATACCTGAAATTGTTGGCAATTTTGGAATAGGATTAAGGAATGAGCGCGGTGATCGTTTAGTCAAATCCAGCTTAGAATATGGTTTTAAAGTTTGTAACATCTTCTTTCAATTTCCTCTTCGCCCGTTATATACATTAGAAAACTAGGAGACCGTTCCAAATGTCTTTCAAAATCAAATAGACTATATTCTGATAAATAAAAGATTTGGAACATTTGTCAAAAACTACTACCTTACCAGAAGCAGACGTATCTCCAGATCATAATCTTCTACCGGCAAGAATTAAATTAAAGGTGGCATCAGATAAAAACCCACCTCTTCAATACAAATCGGAAAAACTAAAAGAGTATGAAACCAAAAATAATCTAGTATCTGAAATAAAATTTTAAGCAATTACAATGAAATTATATACAGCGGATGGAAAACGACAATTGAAACCCGGAGAAAGGTATCTGATAATAAACATTATTTTAAACAAAATAAGCCAAACGATCAATGGATAACTGACGAAATACTGGAACTTATGGAGAACAGAAGAAAATATCGCAATGCTAATGAAAATAAATACAATCGAATACAACGAATAATACGAATAAAGATACGAGAAGAAAAGCGGGAAGGGATAAAAAAACGAGTGTTGGGAAATAGAAAGGCTTCGCTTGCATGACCACTTTAACTTACATAAGAAAGTAAAGTAAACTTGTGACCTGTAAAGAAAAACGACGCCAGCTGTTCCGAATAATCTTAGTAAAATAGTCACCGCAATAAAACAAAAAATCGAGGTATAGGAAGATTAAATTTGTCAATGACTTGTAGATAATACGAGATATGTAGACTTTCCGAATGATGATCAACAGCTTGCGCGGCCGTCTATTACGAAAAATGAAATAAGAAAAGCTATAAAAATCGCAAAAAGAACTAAGCCGTGGGTAATGATGAAATGTCGACAGAGATTATAAAACTGCTAAATTAAGATAATCGAGATATCCTACATAAGTTATTTAATGAAATCTACGATACAGGCATTCATCTTGATGACTGGTTAAAATTATCACAATTCCAAAGAAGCCCAATGTCAGGCGATGTCAGGATTATAGAATGATCTCCCTAATTAGTTATGTTCTGAAAATATTGCTAAAAATAATTCAGCCTAGGTTCTATGGTAAAAGCGAATCATCACATGACCGTAGTCAGTTTAGTTTCCCGAAGGGCGTGTGCACGAGAGAAGCTTTACCCTGCATTCAGGTTCTAGACCAGAATTGTACAGATGTGCATGAAGCCGCTTTTCTTTGTTTCATAGAGTATGAAAAAGCCTTTAGAAAAGCACAGTATGATAAATTAACGGACATCCTGAAAAATATTGGAGAAAAGCATGTACGCTTCATCAAAAATTTGTAATGAAGACAAACAGCAAAGGTCCACGGTAATGATGTTAGCGTAAATTATATTGCTATAAACAAAGCGGTTCGCCAAGAGTGCATTTTGTTTCATCTTCTTTTTAAAGTCTACCTTGCGGTAATCTTTCAGGAAACTATTCAAACGCTCAAGGTAGGCATTACGGTCAATAGGCAATTCATCAACAACATTCGATATGTGGACGATGGAAATATTCTGGCAGATAATATGCAGGATCTGTAGACTATGTAGATGGTCAAAGTAACAGCTTTGGGTTAAACGCAAATAAAGCAGAACCAACTTTATGATCGTAAGTCGATCAAAAACCCCATATGCATACGTCACTCTATCAATTAATAATGAAAAGGTGGAAAGGGTTTCGAAGTTAGTATACCTTGGATCCATATTACAGGAAGCATGGGACAGCGACGTAAAAATAAGGAGTAGAATAGAAATGGTTAGATCAGCGAACACGAAATATCAGAAAATTCTAGCAAACCGGTAAATGGGCTTATTCTTTTGCCCTCGTTGCATGAAGTGCTTCGTATGGTCGGTGTTCTCGTATGGTCTAAAATCATTAACATTAAAAATCAGTACAATGACGAGGCTGGAGGTGTGGTGTTACCGTGGAATTGCAAAAATATCGTGAGCAGATTGCGTATCTAATGTTGAAGCCTTGAGAAGAATAAGATCTAAGCGTGAACTGCTAAATTATTGTTACAAAATGGTCTCTTTTTTACTTCCTGTTTTATTTCTTCACAAGGTTCGTACCACTAGATCGTGAACAGCGTAGATTTTTTCTAAAATTTTTAGAAGTAATATTTACTATATATTTACAGGAACTGGTTTCGCTCGCTTCGATATTACGATTCGATTCTCTTGACTGAATTCAATCCGCTTTCCGCAAATGTTCTGCTTGCATACCCTTTTACAATTAAGTTACCATTACCTCATCGCGACATTCACTCAAAACTCAAATCATAAAATGTAACAGCATACTAAAAAACTGCGTATTTTGGACATATAGTACGTGGAGAACAGTACTTATCTAAAGCTTGCAAATCGGAAATAAACATCGGTATACTAGTCAAGACTAAATACAGAAAACAAGGCATAAATTTTCGACCAGGTGGTCTTATCGCTAGTAGTGAATATAGTTACCGGAAATAATGTCGTGATTTCATATAAAATATTCAAGAATCTGCTCTTGTGCAACACCAATTGCGATAGTTCGCAGTTAAATTTCCACACACAACAAAACCACCCTTTTGGTTCAAAACTTTATGTAAGTCTCTTGAGCTCATCTCACAAAGGTCGAGTGATATAGACACTAACGGACAGTGCAGAATTTCCACTGCGAATAACTAGATCGATAATGACAATTACATTAGTTTTAATTGATGGAATTTTATAGAACGACAAGCTATTATGGATTAAAACTGGAGCTCGTCAACTTAGCTGATTCGTTTTGTCTTGTCTTATACTGGTGTATTTCGGATGAGATAATTTGGCGGAATATTGTTAACTAAAATTAATTAAAAAGCTCAACAAATTTGTGGCGGACACTACGGCAGTTCCAAAAAACGGCTTTGCCCACTGATGTATCCGTTATTAAACACTTGAATATAAGTACTTTTTAGTAAATACCCCTCCCTCATACATATCTTAAGATTATTAACAACATCAAAAGGTAACTGAGAGATTTCATTTCATTGCAGTTCAGTTCATTGCAGTATTAACGTAAACCGAATTATTATTGTCAGGTCTTACACAAGTTCTATGATGCAGTGCTGGAAACACCAAGTTATTTTGCTGGACAGAGACCGACCATTCTGAGATATCGCTATTTGGAGAGATGTTTCTATTTTTTAATTTGTCTCCTATTTGGAGATAAAGAACACAGTGTTGTCCATGAAGACATGATTTTGATTGCAATTTGCACGCCTTACAATGGAGCTATCAGGACAACCAGCGGTCTTAGGTTTCATAGCATAAACATCACATTTCGCCTTTAAGTCGCAAGAACGTTCGCCATGTTCAAACATTTGACTATCTCGATACTGAACTAGCTTACTTTCCTGCTTTCGCGCTCAATCCCAGTGAACACTAGTGGGGCATAATATTTTAACATTCTGGTTCAGGACAATTAAACGTACTGCACGGTTTCCAAAATAGACCATAAAAAAAGTATCCACCCAATGATCATATTTTTTGATAACGATTGCGTTATTGTCACAATGTTCAATGTAATAAGTGCAGCTTTGAGTTCATCAACTGTAGCTTTCTCCGGGCTGTAGAGCGCAACTTTGAATAGTTTATTATTTTTAGTCTCGTGAGTAAGAGATTTGGTACTTTGCATTACTCAATTGTTTTTAATTTTTATTTTTATTATTTTATTGCATACCTCGGCAGAGCCATCAAGAGTTTTGATATCAATTGAAATTTTTTTTACTGAAAGCTGTTTGGTGTTCAAGGTTTCAATATCAAGGGAGTTCTGATATATATTTATTGGAGCAATGTTACCTGACCCAATTTTTCAATATCATCGTCGTTAGCTTGCAATGAAAGCCAATAGCTTCTATTTCCACTAGACGGAGTTTGGCGCTTTAAAACTTTGGGAGACCTACTGTCTTCAAAGAGCTCCAACCCATTACGTTTCAAGATATTGTGTTTTGACTACTTATATTAGTAACAGTTATGTTAATCAAAACAATGAAAAAATGCGACGCCAAAAAGGAAGGCGATTACTAACTTCTGATATTCTGCACAGGTCACCTTTGATGTTTTCAATCGTTGATAATGCCGTTTTGACCCCTTATGATTTCTTAGCTCGTTTGATCATCTTGAAACGTTGCTCATATGTTATATCCTCCCTAGACAACCGGCCTTGATCATAAGACGTTGCTATTGAGCTCAATATGCTTTTCTTGTCTGCCTTTTTTGGCAATTTCTTCGCAAGTGGTCTATTCACCCTTTTGACCGACAGCTATTATAACTTTCAGATCGCCATTAACTTGTTGCGTAATAAATGCGTCTTCCTTTTATGAATTTCGTTTCGACTCCACCATAATCCGATGGACGATTTATTATACATATTTATTATATATTTTCTTTCGCCTTCTACTTTTCAGGTTCATGCTCCTCATGATCTTTTCTGCATTGTGGAGGTCTTAAGGTCTGCTTCTGCTTATTGCTTCGCTAGTTTCTTTAGTTGGCTCTTTTTACCATAGTGCTTATGCTGGCAGCCCCACGGATCCTTACATTGTCTAACCTATTTTACCATGACATTTGTTATTTCATCTTCTTTATTGTTTTAGGAGCAATCTGATACAATTGCTCTTTTGACCCCTAGATGAATGCCTGCTTACTATACCGTTTTTGCCATTACGCGTTCATGATCCACGTGACCTGTTTTGTAGCAGCTATAGGATGTGCGCTCGCTTGAATGCGATACTTGTTTGATTTTACACAGATCTTTCCGATATAGTCGCACATCATGTTGGATTGTAATTTAGTTGTATTGATCATGTGGGTATGTTTACTTTAGAAGCATTGACAACCTTATTATCTTTTAGATTAGCCATTCTTCACTTGATGGTGTCCATTTCGCTTCGTAGATTTCCCATTGCGCTACTGCTTCACAAAGTTTTTGTTCTTGGAATCCCACTGTGGCATCGAATTATCTAAATGTCTCCGCGGAAATCTCCACTCTGGCATCCGTTTGCCCATTTTTGATGCCATTAATTGTTGCTCTTTGCTTTCTTGGATTTTTGAGTTGTGTGGACTTGTTTGTAGGTAGGCTACGCTTATTTTCTTGGTGGCTTGAGCAATTTAAGTGATAAATTTTAATTTCCTAACGTAATTTTATGATTGCGGTAATTCTCTAAAAAATTAGTGAATCAAATGGAGTCACATTGGTAGAAATAAATGTATATGTATAGAATTGCATCGGACAAAGTGCGAACTTTACTGGAGATCAAAGCTTCCTAGCCAAGCTTTTTCAATTTCTGCGAAGTTACTAAAAATGTGTGTTATCTGGAATTATCATGATGGAAGACTATTCTATTGATTCACTCTGGACAGTTTAACACAACTGCGAGTTTTACTCGCATTAGTTGAGGACAGCATAGAGTGAAATCAATTGTCCAGGTAGATTGAAGTAGTTCAGGATGCGCGATTCCAATTTTATCGAACACAAAGCCTTACCTTACAACATGGTAATATATCGTCGGTTTATCCATCTTAAGCTTCTCACATGTTGTCGTCGTATGTTATTCGTTTCTTGTCGCTCATTATCAGTTTCTTCAAAAATAGCCCGAATTCGTTTTATTTCAACAGCAGCGATTGAGCAATGAAAATTCGCTGCATTAAACTTTTCACTGTTAACCCATGTCGTAAGTTTAAAATTGACCGTATTGCTCTATATTATTAAATATATGATTAATTTTATTAATGATAGCTCGATGGGCATTGTTTTCGTTCTGCGAAGTTTGAGTTCAATTTGTTCGCTTTGTTTGAAGTGATACTACAAAATTTTTGATCTTTCAAGCGTGTTATAACAAAAAAATAAGCTATGGGATTCTAGATCCCTTTATTGGAAAAACTCAATTTTTTTAAACTACCTCACATTACCAATATTCAAACATAACGTCACAAAACGTTTTCAGACATATTTGTAACGGCTTCATAATTGATGTCGCATTACGTTACACGTCAGAAAGTTCCACATTTGCTAGAGAAAGTAAATTCTTCAAAAGTCGTGCTTGAATATTATATCCATATTATGAGCAACTTGACATACTGAGCCAATTTTATTATAGCTATCTTACTTTAAATAACTTACTTTTATGGTGACACTAAAAACTCATATAACATGCAAAAATATGTATACCGATTATTTTATGCAATCTTTCATATTCAATTCTAAATTCTGACAGTCTACAATTGCAACCAAACACTAGATCGAGTAACTGTGCAAGCCTAAATATGAGTACTATTATGATACTTTTAGTATACAAGAACTGGATTGATTTTAATAAACCATCAAAAATTAAATCAATGAAGCGTGTTTCATCTCTTAATAATACCTTTTTTATTTTGTTTATAATTTTCCTTATACATCTAATGGCGATACTGTATTTTTGAAAATTCATTCCAATCTCTTTAAACAACTAAGTTGTATATTGTTTGCCACTTGAGAGAGAGCATTACGCGGTAACGCAAAACTACTTTTTGATAAGATTTCTTTTTTAACATGTAATCATAGCCGTCGTGTAAGGGTTAGTCTTCCTTAAAATTATTATAAAATAGAAAACCTACCTTACATGGTGTTTTATTTATTTATGTATTTATCCATTTTTCCATTCAACTGTATGAATATCAACTGAATTACACCATTGCAAACGACAGTAATTCTAACATTATAAAATCGCAAGGCTTAACCAAAAGTAATTATTACTATATGTATATATTCATATTTTAATAACATGTAACTAGAAATTCTAAACCACCATCTTGGCTCTGCACCGCGTTCTGAGACTTCACTAAATCAACGGCTACTACTGGTCACGCTAAATCCCTATTTATTTGTTGTTGGCATCTACGTATGCCATTAGCAATATAAGAATCTTAAGAAGAGTTGATTGATTTTATCATAAACATTGAGTCTGATATATCGATTAGCTTGTGAACATTGTTCAGATTCTTGCTGAGAACCTTAAGTGTGGAAAACAATTCGAAATTATTTTTACGTTGGCTTAGACCTATCAGCTGCTAGCTTCTAGAGGGTCGAACAGTGACGATTGTGTAGATTTCACTCAACAAAACTTTCGAATATATAACTCCATTGATCAATTTTACCAAGAATGGGATGCTAAAGATAACCCGATTTTTCTTCAGAGAAGGTAATGCTATGATTAGTAATCTATCTTCATATTTTGGTATATCTTTTTAGATAAGTAGTTTTCAAATATCTATTTACGTACGCTTGTGATAAATAGTACAATCAATTACAGCCACGAAAATAAAATTAAGTTGTAAGTTAAGGGTAAAAGAAGTCAGTTAAGACTGATATTATCTGCCGATTGAGTAAAACTTGACAATCTTACTCCTACTTGATGTTGTAAATGCATAAAATGCATCTAAGTTTATTAAAAACGAATGAAAATTTGCAGCAAGAAAGCAATATAATCTTGCATTAAAAATTTGGAAAGTAAAAATATATGCTTTGATGGCCACAAAAACAAAGGCAGATAACTAGAAGGTTAAATTCACCTTGAAGCGAATCTCTCACATTGACCATCTCTATTAAATCTGTAACAATCTCAAAAGGTTCTTATGTTACTTCTAGGCGTAGCAGCAAGTCAGTCGGAACAAGTTTTGTTCTAATTGCGTCGAGCTTTGGATAGATATCTGAACTAAGTTCTAAGTTATTGGTAACAATATTTGAGACTTTTGTCTTTTAGTCGTTCTGAGCAACGGTGGCCCTGTCTCTGGGCAGACGAAGCGCGCTTTCAAACCTGCTCTGAACTGAATTGAAACAACATACGGACAACTTTTAGCTTTTCATCTAAATTTTTCTTACCATAATATTCCCAAGAAATAAATACACCTGCGAATGCATATTCTCTCAGCAAATTCAATCAATATAATAAAGTTAGTATAGTGCTTTAAGGTGAATATTAAGCACCCATTCTATCAAATTAAAGTTCTTTGTTAATTATAGGTTAGTTAACGGCCCTATCATGACGAGCTCTATTGAAAATTTTTACACGGCTCAAATAAATTTTCGAATTAGGTTTCATATCGATATTTTCTTGACATAATAATTTGTCGGTTTTTGTAACAGGCGTGTTACGATGTTGTGAGCACCTTGTATTCGCCCATATCAAAAAACTTGACTTGTGAAATATTTTACAAAGCACAAGTTACAATTGACTTTCAAATATTTATATTAAGTTCTAAAGTCGAAGGGTTCCAATAGAGAACGGACAGATGAATACTGCTGAATCGGTGTAGAATTAAAAAATGATTAAAAATATGTAAGGTAAGATAGGGTGCCTCTATCGCGCGCCTGGCTATTTTTTCACGTGGTATATATCGGATTTAACATTATAATATTATCTTTCACTTTGAGGATACGAATAATGTTTATCAGAAAAGTTTTTTACATTCAAAAATAATAAAAAACAACTTCATAACAAATTCCTCAATAAAACATTTACTAAATAAGATTAGTTATACTTGTATAAAGAGTATCGCGATCATGGTGATTTGTTAAATTTATATTTTCGGTCATTTTACTCATTTTGTTTAATTAACAAAAATGTGATAAGATAAATATGACGATAAACGCAGCGGTTTACATTTGTTGCACTTAAGTTAATAATTTTTCCGTGTAAAACAAATTTCTGCTTTACAAATGAACTCATATCAAAAGTCAGTTTGAAGCGTTTCAATATTCTGACTTCACAGTTATTATTTTACTATTCCTTATAGTGATTATTTGTAGTAAAATAGTTTAATAAAATTTTTTCTTTTTCGAAGAGATGTTACCAATTTTGTACATAATTTTCGTAATTTCTTTAAACTTACTTAGTGAAGCTATTAATGCAAGTAAGTGAGTAATGACTGACCGCATGAAGATTCAATGAAAATCTGTAAGATTGAGTAAGAGTGAGAGACACCTATCAAAATCATTCCACAATGATCAACTGAAGTATATATGTACATTTTTAAACTTTTCTTTATTTTCTTATTTGAAGTCCTGTTCGCTTCGAGAACGAACCAAAGTGTTTCAAACTCATCTTAATGAAGCTACTATTATTACATATGTATGGATAAAAAGTCAAATAACGTTAAAAGAGTCTAAGTGTTGAAATAAATATGAGACAATTCAGCATTCATGAAAAACGCAAATATTTCGTATTACATTGGCGATTATCCTTATATTTATTTCGCAAGACGGCGGTCCGAAAATCAAGTAAATTGTAAATGTATCGCAGTAGCAAACGTTGTGATCGATCTCTGTAGCCCTTCAATCTCATGTGATACCACTTACAGCCTTGATTTTTCGATGCTAGTAGTGACACAGAAACATATCACTATATGTTTAGTTGTCATAAGTTTAATCATATCCCCTTCGGTGCGCACGTGTCTTGGTCTTTCCGTTTTTAGCGGAAATTTATGAAGTTTCTATATTGATTTCTGTATATCGCTATCCAAGCATAAATTAATATGTACGCAATTTTTCATTAAGAGAGCTCTTTCTCACATATTTTTGTTAGAATTACGAGCAAACCGATTAAATCAATTAATTTTCTATTAATAAATATATAGAAGAAAAAAAAATCGATTTTAATGCATTTTTGTACAGCTCTAGAAAGGAAACCAGCATAGACAATATATGAAATTTACGTCTACCAAATATTCGCCTTTGGTTTAAATTTATTTAACGATAAATATTAGGTTTCCTATTAGGAGCCCACAAATATTTAGTTTTCTAATTTTTTCAAGTTGGTTGCAGATGTGCTTTGTCCGAGGTATTGTTATTAAATACGAATTGCCGACAATACCCTCCTTGATATCCATAACTTAAGCCAATATCTGCAATAGATTGCAAATTCGCATTTCCCATCTTTTGTGGAATCAGATCGGGCTGATTTTCAAATTTGATTTTTAGTAATCGCCCGACTATTCAAAGTTCAACATTTTTTATACAATGTTTACTATCATAAGTTCTCCAATGAAAGAGGCCAGATAAGCAAATTGACCGCGGCGTTCCATAATAGCAGTTCAGTACAAAACTAAACCTCGATAGATTTATAAAATGTTTTAAGAGGCGCACATTTTTTTTTTATATTTTTAATTAGTTTGCTATTAACTAAGCCTTTCCGTGAGAAATAATAAGGTAGCGGGAGAGGAATATTGCATTGCCCCTTCGTTTGCTTCTTAATGTGTCTAATGAACACAAAATTTTTCAGCCACACAGCAAAGTTCTTTCATTTAAGATTTTACATACACTGTCATCCGCGTTATCATTTAAAGACATTTACTTTTCATCGTCTTTTCACATTCAATGCATTTTGTTATTTGTTTTTAATAATTATTGGTCGCTTTCAAATCTTTAGACTTTCAGCCACCTAATAAGGAAGGTAAAATAATTGGGGGTACAATAATACCTATAAACATAGCAAAATATCAGGTTTCAGTACGATTAAAAGCATTAGAAAATCAGTACGGCTATGGACGTGGTCATCTTTGTGGCGGCTCAGTGATAACACAAAGATTAGTGTTAACTGCTGCTCATTGCGTAACAAAGTGGGTATTATGTTAAACTTTATAAAATTTATACAAATACTTATTAACTTATTACAGCTCGAATTTGGACGTGCCTGTTAGAAGGAGTCCCCGAGAGTTAACTGTCGTCATGGGTTCCGTACTATTATACCAAAGGTTACCAAATAATTTGCAATATACTGTGCAACAAATTATCCAACATGCAGATTTTAATACGTCTACATTAGTAAATGACATAGCTTTGTTATTTCTAAATGGCTACGTACCCTGGAATTGGCCTACGGTAAAAGCTATATCAATAAATACGAAAGAAGTATTAGTCAATACTATGTGTACCGTAACTGGTTGGGGTAGGATGGCAAATGTAAGTAATTCAATTAGAAAAATATTTGTATTTATTACTGAAGGAAGGCGTTAAAGGCAATTTATTCCATTTGGAGCCCGAAAAAATTCGGATTGGAATCATCACAGAGGAGAGAGATATTCACGTCTCTCGTTACATGCACTGTTTTAAAGCTCAAAACCCACAAAAAATACGAATCAAATTTGTAGAAACAAAGGACCAAAACTAGACATTGAGAAATTTATTTTGTAGCTAATCAAAGACTCAGATGGAAAATAGTCTCAAGCTAGTTTTTATCCCGTCCACGAACAATTGAGACCTACGATGGTGATCAAAGGAAATTTGACCTGCTTACTTACGTGGTCTCAAAAGAGTTTAGATTCCGTTTATGCATTAGATCAGCTAAATATTGAATGAAACCATCCAGTTCTGCATGGTGCCGTGGTTGCTAACAGCAGAATATAGTTTAAGTCATTGAATATCACTTTGAATATATCTAAACTTTTTCATTAATGAAGGGCGGGGGCATACTTTTTTGCAGCATAAAAGTGGTTGTCATGCTTTCGAACCTTGTCAACCTATTCGCTCGTCTTTCACTATAGTAAATTTAAAGAACGCAAAAATCAATATTAAAAATTGAAGCTTAGAGCATGTATTCAAATTTGCAAATGAACTCTCAAAACCGATGATTTAAATGATGATTTAAAATATGATTATTGCCTTCCAAAAGTGAGAACAAATTTTGCAATATATACATATTAGCTCTGAGCGACGGTCATATAAGATTTTTCTCAAAGTGAATAAAACTTGATTACTTAAATTTTAATTTCAGTTAGTTCTCTCATTTTCAGGGGCAAACTTCTAAAGTTCTTCTAGCCGGACAAGTACCGATTATCAAATATATGGAATGCTCTGAAAATTATGGTAATTTACCGCAATCTATGCTTTGTGCTGGTTACATGCGAGAGGGTGGAATAGATGCTTGCCAGGGTGACTCAGGTGGGCCTTTAGAATGTAACGGTCAACTAGTTGGTATTGTTTCGTGGGGTAACGGTTGTGCAGAACCCGGAAATCCCGGTGTTTATACTAATGTTTCTGGCTTTTATGAATGGATTTTAAATATTAACAGTTCTCTTAACTATACTTATTACAGTGATGCCTCGAACATTGTCAGCAACACGTCTATTTTCATTGCTGCATTCACAGCAATACGCAACTTCTTTAATTGGATTTTTTGTTAAACAAATAAAAATATCTTAAGCTAACAAAAATATGTTTAGCTTAAATAAAAAAGATGAAGACTGATAATAAAAGCACAAGTGCAGAACGTTATTATTCAATATTTTTTGTCTGTAATACAAAGATAAAAGATGATGTATTTTTTCAGTGATTATATTTCACGACGTCAGGTAAGATATTTTAGATAGAAATTTTTATTGGAGATCAAAGTATTCAAAGTAAAGTTCATGACACAAGGTTCAAGGACACATTAGCGTAGAAAAACCAATGTATAGATGATACAAATCTTCCTGTACTTTACTCACAAGCTTCGTACGCTTCTAAATAAACAATAGCAGTCCAAAAGCTCTTTATACAATCATGGACTCATTTTGAAACATTGCAACTTGACACATGTCACTCAGTATGTAAAGTATTGGAAATTCTTAAATAGAAAATGCAACTTGTTCATTACAATTTAATTTGCGAATTGAAAGCAGACTCGTGCAAACAGTTAACCGATCCTTCATTCATTGTTAATAGGATGACTGAAGAAAGGCCTCCAAGTTGCTTACAGAATTTTCTGGCTTATGTTGAACTTTTTTCAAAAGTGAAACTTTGAATTTTGGAAGTTGGAAAATCTCAGCCGGTGCCGTTAGATGCAAGCAAATTTCTAGAGTTTCAGTTTCAAAAGGCTGGCAGAAAAATGGCCAGAAACGCTTTCAGAACTAATCTTGCGTCGATGCATATTATGCGCAAAATACTAATCACCATATAAACGGATATACAGAAAAAATACGTATATTTAGATATGTTGATATCTTCAATAAAGTCCTTACGATTTCGAGTAGTAAGTTATTAATTTTCTTGCTATTTAAGACCAGGCATCAAAGCAGAAGCCTTAAACAGGGTGGCTGATCGATTGTGCGTAAATTCTGCGCAGTATGACTGGTTTTACTTACAAAAAAGTTGTGGATATACATACGCGTTCATATACGCGCATGCATATGCGTTCAGCCTGCTCGAATAATATAACCTTCCTTTTGCATAAAAATGTTATGCAAAAATTAAGTGAATTATATATGTATAAAAATGGACTGTAAAACTAAAATAATGAATTTATTCCAGTTTTCCGTTAACCAGTCTTTTAACCTCAATGGCCAAACTATTTGGCAAAACTATGCTCAACAGACTTTGGGAATGTGTTAATAATAACACTTTAGTGCAGAGTATTCCACTTGCGTTCAAATTAAACGCGTTTTAAATGTGATCAAAAATAATAAACATAACGACCATTATAATGAAGTTCTCGTCATTGATATGGAGAAAGCCTTCGATTTTGGCAGGTCTTTTTTACAAACTATATATACCTAGTTTCCTTTCATGTATTATTGAACTTTTTATAAACTGTTTACTATATTACCAATGTAACTAAAATTGGAAAACTTGGTAGAAAATAAAGATTGAGAGAAAAACAAAAAATGAACTATGTGATTTTCATAGACCCCGGCGTTGTGTTCGTTCCTTGGAAAAGTTGAATGCTTTGTTTTTTAAGGTCTGTTTTCTAGGAGAAAATTATACAGAAGTGAACGCATTATATTCGGGCAATAAAGACCGTTAAGTATTCTACAGTATCTAGCCTAACACAATTCTGCATTTATTTTTCTGATAACTTACCAAAAATTATAGCTTGTAGCTTTATAAAGTCTTATTTTGTATGAGAAGCCTTTTGCGAAGTCCTGTCTTAGATGTGGACACGCGTGGTGCAAATTTCGTACAATTAATCTCTATGTCAAATTAATGTTATAAGCCGATTTTCGTTGTAAAAGTCTACAAATTAGGTCTTTTTCCATTTAAAGGTTTAGTTTGCATGAAATCTGTTATATGAAAGGTAACTCGAAATATTGTCCTACCGGGTCTAAATTTTTCGCATTAATTAAGTATATCGAATTACCAATAATTAGCAAATTTTGGTGTAGAAATTGTGAAAACTACAATATTTTTTTATATATCAATCATATTAAAATGAAGCTTTGTTCGAAGAATGGTTGTAAAGCTAGTATTCGTCTTTGGGAAAAATACCTCAATATATCATATTTCGTCAAAATATCCCGAAAATTGCTTCCTCAAGGCTAAACACAAATGTAAACGAGCCAATGATAGCAACCGGTCGGTATAATAAAATGTGTATCCATATAAAAAAATTATGATTGATAAAACTCTGAAAAACGACTCTGTATTGTATTTATCCTTTCGACACAAGGACCAAAAATTTGATTTGATTTTTCAAAGGAAGCTATTAGCGCAAGCTATTTATCCGTATTTTCTTCAATTCAGCAGAATCCGTATTAAAAATATTTTCAAACTACACATCTCCACTTTCAATTTTATGATCGAGACAATTAGAGTGGAACCGTATGGATGAACACGAGCATCATAAATAAGATTCTAAGCCAATTAAGGCAGCATCGATCGTCAACAATTTCAAGATTCTCGAGGTTTCTTAATGTTGCAATCGAATTAATAATGCGAGACACCAAATTCTAAGTAATGCAAAATATAGTCTTCCTGCAGTAAACTAATTTAAACAGAATTTTTGCGTTACATACAAACCGTGTCAAACTTTTACATCAATTAATTAAAAATTTATCTTATCACTGAAAATCAAGATTCAAATTTCATTAAAACGATATCGAGTTGGGTAAAATTCTGCGCAAAACATTCTCATATATAACGATACCTATTACCTTAGCAATTACCATTAACTATCTGAAAGGTAATTATACAATAAGTGAAAAGGATAAGTGAAGGTTAAAAATGTTAACACAATTGTTACTTTTACTAGTGTATAAGATTTGTTCGCTGTGCGTAATAGTAACTGGTAGGTAAAAGAATCCACAGTGATTCATAAGACTTTACGAATGCAAGTGTTTTCGTATTTTAAGCTCTTAGCGAAAACTACCGTATTATAAACGGTGCTACAGTTAGTTGGCCTAATGCACGTTATCAAGTGTCCGTACGTTGGGAATATCTAGATTGGACGTTCGGTTGGGGTCATCAATGCGGCGGCGCCTTGATAATGTCAAATGTAGTTTTGACGGCAGCCCATTGTGTATGGAAGTAAGTAATTCTCCTTTAGAAGTACCTCTGTCCCACAAATGATAACTTTTTCCATTTAGTGGCCTCTATGATCAGCCGCTTGAACCTGAAGATATTCTTGTAGTTCTTGGTGGCTTAAATCGTTATGTTAAAGATGAAAAGACTTTGGTTTTGGGTGTTATGGATATAATAGTAGGTGCTGATTTTCACAGTAAATTTCTTACAGATGATATAGCGGTTTTAATATTAAATAACACGGTGTCCGATGACTTTAAAGCGGCCGCTATTATCGAAATGAACTATAAACCTGAAGTGATCTCGGGCACTAAATGTATTGTTACTGGTTGGGGTATGATGAATAATGTAATAAAAATCCTTGTAAAAGGTTTAAAAAAATTGTAAAAAACCATTTATTTTTCAGAAGAGCTATCCCGAACAACTTCAATTCATCGAAGTGCCCATCATTGCTAAAACAAAATGCCTAGAGTTGTACGGTTCCAAAGTCTTTAAAGAAGGTATGTTGTGCGCTGGTTATATAAACGGTGAGAGAGATGCTTGCACTGGTGACTCTGGTGGTCCGTTGGTTTGTGATAATAAGCTCGTCGGTATTGTATCGGCCGGTTTAGGTTGTGCTAGGCCTGATTATCCAGGCATTTATACCGATGTGGCGTTTTACGCTGCGCGTGTAACTAAGGCCTTGGAGTCACATAGAAAAGAAAACGATTTAACTAAATTACTAAATGGAAATTTAAGTTCCAGTATTCACGTTAACACTAGCACAGCATCACTGCTTTGTTTCAATTCGAAGAATTATTTTACTTTACTTTATCTCTTAATTGCATGTACTAAGCTTTGAACCAAAGTAGTCCATCTCATGTCAATAGTTCTTATTTCTTGACCTCAATATTTTAAATAATAAAAAGCCGTAGAGATAGTACAAAGGAAATCTCTAAAGACTATTTTCTACACATTAAAGCTGCACGAGTATAAAAGAATGTCGTCGCCTAAAGTGGAGTTTTTTTTAAGTTTCTTATAGACCTTTTCCCTGTATCCAGGTTATTATTTACTTGTAAATACAGAACGCACTTTTTGAGCCCCTTTGTGGCTAATTAGGAGTTCCAACGATGGTTAGGATATTGGCCTGGTGAAAATGAAACTTTTACTTACTCCTTTCGTTTCCCAAATTTAATAATAATTGAATCTTGTGTTGCTTATTATTATCTGATCTAGTTAACATTATATTTTAAAAGCATGTTGCCTAATTTCTTAACAGAGAACACAACTTTTCGATCGATTGCAAAAACGTTATACACGCAGAAAGCGATATTTTCAAGGACATTCGAGTTGCAGCGGTGGATTTAATTAAGCCATAAAACTATATATATACATCAGTTCATCAGTACATCATATTAAGTTCGAACATAAATTTGCCACTTTGCTCAAGTGATATTTTCATTATTTGTCACCACCCTTACCATTGGTTGGTAATCTTTAAGCGGACATATAAATAAAGTCTATTGTGATTCATATTTGCTCATTTTAGCATTCCAACTCACGGCTTTTTCCAACTCATACAGGAAATAAATAGGCAATAAAACGGCAGTACACTGAAGTTTTATTTTCTTTTACATGCTTGTCCTCTTATATGTAAAATTGGATAATAGGCGTTCCAGGAAGTACTCGTTTTAGTATGGACGGATGGGTAAAGGCAATCATTTGGTGAACGAACTTGAGGGGAGGCTTTGAATCTAATATTCTGACAGCGTCCTTACAATTAAAGGCCTGAACCATTTAATGGTGCACAGCAAGTTCAATTTTGCCAAATCATGCTTGAAACTCCAAGGCCGTCATATTATACTCATAACATTGTCTTAAGCAAGCGAGTCTATAAAATGTAAACCTGCTATTTTGTCAATCGAAGCGACGCTAACTCGTTACAATAAGTTAACAAATTCGATATCGGTTTTGATAATAGATGGCGTTGCTTTGTCTAAGATTATTTACTAAACTGGAACTTCTTCATATGAATTCACTTTTTCTAAGATTTCCGCAACGATAGATGTTATCCCACTGAAGTGTACCGAACTGTTAAACTTTGAGGCGATCTGAAAAAATTTTCCTAGGGAACTTCCATTATGAATCTGTATCATGTAATTATTCTAACGTATAAAAAAAATTTGTGGCACATCCTGCTTTTAACATTCATAGAAATATATAACCTGTTACACTGTTGTAAGGGACGCGCTTTTGGAATAACGACCATTTAGACACGTTTTGATAAACAGGAGATGAAAAATAAACTATGGAGATTTAAAGTGGAGAACGGTTTATCCCGCCCGTTGCTTTGGACGCTTCGCTGACGGAAAGCTTCGTCAGCACCGTCCGTGTTCTCTCAAATTTAATAGGTTTTACGCATCATCAATATCGACTGAAAAACTAGCTCGCGTAACGATACGCTTTTGAATTGAGCGAAAGATGGAAGAACTGTACTACTAGTGATGGGACACATTTAAGTAAACCGCTCTTTATCATTCTTATGACTTTAACTTTCTATGCCTGTGTAATAATTGTAAGCCCGGCATATAATATTAATGTTGACTCCCGTTTGTATGTCTTCTTATCTTGAGCACTTTTTTCGACATATTTACTACGTTGATCAAAAATTCTTCAAATATGAATGCGTCCTTACAAAAAGCAAAGCTGGCAATCATCGACCTACTAAATCTTGCCAAAGACAGCTCCTTTACCACGACGATTAGGCTCAAATCTCATTATTTAACTCGAAGATTTACAGTGCACGTTCTTAAAAACTATCCAGTCAGCGTCCCGATACTAATGCGTTGTGTATTAAAATTTTTCATTTCCACCAGCAAGAGATGAAGGACGTATTTATTTATTTAATCAAAACGTTTAAAACATCCAATAGGAACCTTCAGCAACACTGCACAGTCTATATATATTAACTTTTAACCGATCTGTCTTGCATATCTATCTGCGTATCTGACTGTGGTGAATACACTCTCGGTTGCAAAAGTTAAGCTGTCAACTCCCAGTTTGATAAAAGGCCTTAAATATTTTGGGAACAGATTGGTGGTGAGAGTGTGGGAAATCGGCCTACGGTGCAGCATCAACTCAGTATGCTTTAGTGTTCAAAAACAAGAAGATTGGATTTTTTTGCTCATCGCTTATGAGGTACAAGAGCTGTAAAAATCTCCACGTATATGTCATGGGTGATCCTGCAGTACTGGTACCAAAATGAAAAAAGTCGGCAACCCCCACTCAATTATAAAGTAGATGTAGGAACTATATAAAATAAATTATCTTATCTGTTGTTAAAAGCATTATCAAAAATATGTAGAATATTGTCAGTGGAGAACGAATACCTGACGCTTTATTTACATATTTATTGAATTTTATTTAGACTAGTGACGTTAACTCTTTCTTAATTTTTAAAATACGAAACATGTTAAAATGTATCGAAGACGAATCAAAGTGTCCGGTCCATCAGACAGTTAAACAACAGATTGTTTCGATAAACACAAAAAAAAAAAATTTGAACAAAAGGAACATCCCGCTCAAATAGGATACTGCTAGGAAAAGGCGATACTACACATTTGTCTTTTTTAAATTGTGTCTATTGATTCTAAAACGGTCGCCTCTTATAAATTAAATTAAAAAGGAGAAGTTAAGACTGCATTAAATATATCCATATAAATAAACGTACTTGTTATATTACGAATTATAATTTCGCAATGAATATGAAAAACTTGTATAAAATCTAATCATCTAATCACAATGGATGCCAAAAGTTTCAAAATTTTTAGAAGAGTATTTTATTCGATATATAAATACATTTTTCATCTTAGAAGTCCGAACATGACTCCGTCCATTACTTAACTTTCCATAAATTGCCCAACTTATTTTAGTTAATATACGCAGGGGTTATGATTTGATCAAGGTGAGAGAAACAGGACATGCTTCGATTTTTTGAAAATTTAATAGATTTATGCTTTTGTCTTTTTATATGTCCTGCCAAGTTGAATAGAAACTCGAAGTACGAAGTATTTCAATAATTCGAGTAGAAGACAATCAGACTAAAAATGATTCCTATGTAATGGAAGTTCTATTCTATTTTATTAGAGAATAAAAATTAATTTTAAAAAATTGAATAAGTAAATAAATACATTTTGCTCACTTTATATTAAAAAAGAGCGCACAAGACTGCCATCTCTTCAAAGCTAAAAAGAGACCAACAGCGTGCAGGCCATACCATGAAAATGGACCTATTTAAATGAACTTAAAAATGTGATTGTAATTCCGTCTTTCATACATACGTATACATATACATAGTATATGCATTCAAATTCGTTCACCATCGATCTATGGTTTAAAATTAAGTTCTGCAATTTTTTCGGTCATAAATTGTTACGCTTTACTCGTAAAACCAAAAAAATACTATATTTTTTGATAAACAAAACGTAGACTTGTAAAAATGGGCACTAATTGTCAATTATGATTGCGTTTTCGATAAACTCAAATCATTACTCTGACTTTGATTAGATTAGACAGGCCAGCCGGAAAAGGAAAGATTATTATAAATAAACGATGTTCCGTATCGAATAACTTACTCAATAATCTACAGTCTTCGAAAATACTCAGACTTACAATGTCTCGGTTCATGGCAATACGAGCATTATCATTACTGCTCCTAAAAGCTATTATTTTACCAATACTGCCTTACAACTGTAAGTATAAAAGATTGAAAAAAAAGCCAACTCAATTGATGTACCAGAAAAACGCATATTTAGTTGGAACTGCTTCATCCGCAAACGTGACTTGCCAGGAGCTTAAAATAGTTAATGGTTCTGCAGCTGAATGGAATAATACCCGGCATCATGTCTCGCTAAGGAATCGTCTTAAGGATAGTTATTTTTTCGGGACTGGACATTTATGCGGCGGTTCGTTAATTTCGGAAAATATTGTTTTATGCGCTGCCCATTGCTTTGCCGAGTTTGTGCTCTGATTATGAAATACGATTTTATTTTTACTCATTATTTGCCATCTACAGTCAAAAAACTTTCGATGGTTCGTATCTATCAGATGAAGAATTCGTAATAGTCATGGGTAATTTAGATCGGTTTGAACAAAACGAAAACACCTTGATCTACGATGTTAAAGAAGTGGTTAAAGCGGCGAAAATATTCAATTTTACCTCTTATGATAACGACATCGCGTTGGCGATACTAAATGATTCTGTGCCAATCAATCATCCTACGATTAGGACTGTTATATTAAATGACGCCCTTTTACACCGCAATACTACGTGCGAAATTTTTGGTTGGGGTGAGACGGAACAAGTATTTCAGTTTGTTTGCTTGTGGATATGAAAGTCTTTTTCTAAGGGTCCTCCTCATATGGTTTTGTACTAAATAACCGTGCCAGTGTCTTATTAAATGGAATGCAATTCTTTAAATGGATTTCAAAAATTAGCCGACAAGCCAGATGCAATCACAATTCGCTTCGGCTGTTACTTGGCTTGTTCATTGAACAAACAGTTTTTGTGCGTGCTATTATTTTCTTCGTAACAATTGCTCGCTTTGCCAAATGGGGCAATTTTGTTTATTAACAAGGCCGTAAATTGATACAAAAAATCCCTACTTTGTCGGTATAGCTCAAAGTCTGTTTAAGTCTGTATAATGCAATCCTGGAACTTTTATATTTTAAAAATTTACGTTTTTGCAAAATATGCAAGAGAAGCTCATTTCGCAATTATCTGCTTCAATCATGAAGAAAAATGGTTAAGTCAATATTCCCATCGTTCACTAAGCGTGGAGATTATGAAAATCGTAAATTATCAAGAACGCATACAATGTTCTCGAAAAAAAGAGAGAAAGGTATAGAAAGAGAGAGAGAGAGAAAGAGAGAGAGAGAGAGAGAGAGAGAGAGAGACAATGACAATCTTCAAAAATAATTTGAATTATTTGCAAATTTTGTTTTGTAATTAAATAGTGTTTGAAAAGTTGAAATGTCAAAAGAAATTAATGGAAAAATCAAAGTGTAACCTCGAAAGGAGGAAATGAAAATGAGGCGTTCCTATGAAAAGACCCTATACAAATAATTTTTACTATTTATTTTTCGATTCTTTTAGGTTAATCTTTCGGATATTTTAATGAGGTTGGATGTACCGATCATCGCCATGGAAGATTGCCGTAATAAGACAACATATGGTAACAAGATACTTGATGGAATGTTGTGTGCTGGTTATATGGAGGGTGAACGGGATGCTTGTAAAGGTGATTCGGGCGGTTCTTTGATGTGTAACGGAGTTCAAGCGGGTGTTATATCTTGGGGTAAAGGCTGTGCTGAACCATATTCACCAGGTGTATACGCCAACGTTGCTCACTACAAGGATTGGATATTGGAACAAAGTAAAGTGCATAACGGTATTTTACCAGTTTTTGTAAATGGAACCGTAGGAGCTGTAACCAATGTTATGAATGGTCCGAATGCTGCTGTCGCAAATTTCAATTTTAGTGATTCAGTTGTAGTAATTATAATATTTTTTATGTTAAATATTTTTTATTTAACTCCGAACATTTTAAGTTAATGAATAACAATAATCATGTTTTTCGATGATTTTGTAACGGAATGAGATCGAATCTCAGATGTAATAAAAAGTTTTCATCATAATTAAGACGGTGAAGTATAAAGAAAAACCCATATATTTTAGTAATATAGAACAAATTTTTAGTGTCTTCAGCTTAAATAATTGTATCATGACCTTTAAAAGTGAATTTTTTTTTCATAAACGTGCAAAAACGGGAGAACTATACATATATATTGATCTTAGCCCTGACATCTGACGGTAAAAACAAGTAATTAATATTTGTTTTGGGGCAATTGCGGGTAAAAATTTTGTCTATTATGGGTGTGTCAGTTGGCCGATCCCAATTTTTTTATATTGATCATGTAAAAAATCATCAGAAATATTTATCACACGGATTAATTATTAAATTATTTTTTTCTATTGTGGACGTGTTTGTAGGCGCAACATTGAAGTTTTGGGCGCACTTCTTTACTATATGTATGTTCAAAGACAATGTAATTTCAGTCGAATTAAATAGACATTGAGAAATAAATCATACTGAGCAGTATGATTTAACTTTTAACGTACAAAAAATGAAGAAAGAATAAGAAGCACATCTTATTTGCATCTTGATAGAATATAATCGAAAATGAAAGTACGTTTACTAATTTAAGTTCATTTGGAATAATTATATGTATTATATGTATATAAAAGTGCGACTATCAACTTGCCATGTCAAATGATAATAACGATCAGCGAAGTCAGCGAATTGAGTAATAGATATGTGTTTATGTCAAAACATTGAATATATGTTTTGTACATTTAGTCCACATGAAAAACCAAGCGCACAACATAATTTCGAAAGATTAGTGACTGAAAGTACGTAAAATACTTGACGTTATAAGAGAATTTGTACTAGATATTTTGCTCAAAGTATTAAGTATAAGGTAAGCGTTACATTGGTTGAATAATGACCAAAACAAAAACAAGAACTGCGAAAACTAGTTTTTTAAAAAACCTTGAGCTAGTTTTAGATGTCGATTTGGTACTACAGACGAACCATGGATCCATCTTCACAAGAAAGAATATAGCATTCGAAACAGTCGATAGAAATTAATGACTTGGCACCAGAACGGGCGAACTTGATATTGTTTGTCGAAAAGATTATGATAGGTTTTTGCTCGAACGCAAAACAAACTGCTTTGAATGACTACTTTGCAAACAGCAAAGAACTACTAATAAATTACAAGTGATAAGTGAGGAATTATTGTAAAATACGTTCGAGCCGCTTAAAAGATAAATAGAAAAGTCCTAGATAAGTGAAGGAGTAATTTCTTGGTCTTAAGATGATAACTATGTGTACAAAGCTTCTTCATAGAAAGCATTATTTGGATATCCAATTCATTTTGGAAATATGCATTTAACAAACCTTTTTACTATCATACTTTAAGAGACGAAAGTTATGATGCTCAAAAGCGATTTAAAGGAGACTTTGAAACAAAATAAATGCATTGAGCTAAACACTAAAAACATCAAATTTTACTTCCATTTCGAGAACTTTCGTCTTATCCTCGGATTATGTAGGAACTTGACGTTGCTTACAACAACTAAAACTAAACAACTTGTGCACAATGGCTCTTTCTGAACGCTGCTATTTGCTCAAAAGTAAAATAAAGTTTCATTGGTTACTATAAGTTTATATATTTTTTTTAAATAACAATAAAAAATGCCTTGAGTTCCTAATATATTTTTTAATGATCTTTAATGAGATAATGTATGTATGCTTTTGGTGTTTGCCTTTTTACAATGACGCAACACCCTATTTACAAAACACATGCTATAAACATCTGCTCGGGAAAAACGTGCAAACTTAATGATAAAAAAGGGCAAATATTAAAGTTGGTAAATACAAATCAAATCAAACCCTACCACGTTTTAAGATTCGATGTTCGAAAGGTGGGATTGTTTGGATATACTCCCTAAAATCAAAAGGATTAATTGCAAAATTGACAGAAATTAATGAGAAGTGAATACGCGATATTATGTAGTATAATATTATGTCCAATGATGAAAGAAGCTGTAAATGTTAAATTAAGTAAAATAAATAAATAAATGTAAATAAATTAATTTGAAAGGATCGTTATGAGAGGTATTGCACTTTATGTGCTTCGTAACTGACCCAGACCGTCCCTATTATGGAAAATGATTAGGAAAGATTGCAAAATATCTCACCTTATGTGATTTGTCAAAGAGGCTCTTTGAAAGAAAACTCAATGTTTACAAAAGGCTTTGGGGAGAAAATCAACTCTGGATTAGAGAAAACTCTGGATGAATGCACTTGGTAAAAGGCAAGCAAATTACAGTGATAGAAATTCTTTCTTCCCATATATTTTAATGACAGAAATAGATAAAAAAAAAAGTGCAAAATATTTAAGTTTATGTTTTTGACCATTAAAAGCTGCGCCTTCTCAGTCATATCGATTGACATCAACAGAAGGAGAGAATGTTACAAATAGAAACCAGCTGGGGGAGTTCGTAAAATTTTTTACTGTATGTAATACAAGGTAGGAACTGTTGAGTGTAAAACTCTAATGATAGTATTCGATCAAGAAATATAGTCGAATATTCTACTCTATGTCTTCAGTCTTTACAGGGTTCTTTGTGAGGCTACTCATAAGCAGCTAAGCCAGTTCAAATATTGACCTATAAAAAAATTGATGAATTCCACAATTTCTTATGTTAAAATTAACTTGTAGTAGATAAGTGATTGTAGATTTTGCTTAAACTTCAGAAAACAATGCTCAAAAGATTATACTCTCCACATTTATACTGTCTCCAAGTGCATAGCAAGCGATTAAGCTTGCTTTCATTGTTATTGTTGTTTGTTTTATTACAGAATATCGCTGTTGTTGCCAATTTCCGCTAGTTATCGTTGATAATCTTACGACTCTTGAACGTAAAGAAAAAAATTATAGCAAATGTTAAAAACTATAAAAACTGTTTGTGCGTTTAAAAAGCGAATTGTTTGTAAAGTATTACTGTAAACAATTGATTCTACGACGTTTAAGCAGTGAAAATTGTAAAAAGAATATTTATCTATAAATGCAAGCACAACCTTAAAGTTAACATTGAACAATTTTTTTGTTCTTCTAATAAAATAAATTTCAATCAGCTTTTTAATAAATATATAAAAATTTTTATTGAAAACATATTATTACGTAAAACTTATTTTTCTTCTTACATACTATCCCCAATACTCATTAAATTAGATTCGTGCCATTGAATTGTTAATTAACAATAGTGTAGCCTTTTTCACAAACTTACAGGAACTATCCGCAGAGTCAAAGGAAGTGATTTACAGATTCAAGAGTTTTAGTATTTTACAACGTTTAATCCTATTGAGCTCAAACACTCTTTCTTTAAAGGCCGCGATTCGACTATCTCGACTGGAGCAAATCGTTGCCTTATAAACCTTTTTAAAAAAGTCAAGAATACATTTTCATACTTCTGTTAATTTTTTCTATAATCATCCCCTACATAAGGCGTCTTTTACTTTATGACACCGGTTGGTAAAATGGTATAGAAACTTTTTACTGGGCTCAAATACTTGCCCAGCATTTTGCAAAGTTTCGTTTTCAGTAGAACTAGACATATGATCCCGTAATAGTATACTTTGACAAGAAAATTGAATATCGTCACAAGCAAGCAAAAGATTGGTAGCAGCCTAGCACCGCAAAGTATTTAAGTTAAGGTACTTCATCCTCCTTCTTCGATGGAATCAGGCTTCATACTTAACCATACTTAAAAGAAAAACATGAAGCTGTCATATCTATTTATATCTATTTGAGATACTGAGAATCTAAAACTCCTTTTCAATACAACACAATCTCTTTGCTTCTTTTTTATTGTTGCGCAATAGGCACTTGACAACCATCTGTTGGTTACTGAGATACTTGATTATTGTAATAATAATAATAATAATAATAATAATAGTATGTGTGTATGTGTTGCCGTTTCTCTTGCTATGCGAGCTGGATGCAGGAATCTTGTGAGATTTGGCATAATCCGCGCCAAAGAAACTTGAATGTCCGCCATTTCATCTGCCGTATTCTGGATACGTTGTTCAAAGCCTAACGGGTTTTCAGTGACTATTTCAATCTACTTAAGTATTGGAAAGTTCGAACGGTGTGTTTAGCAATCCTCACACACGTACCTTCGACACTATTTCGGCAGTTTATGAGTACAATCTCAGTTTAAGTATAGCCCGGTTTAATCCTGCCGCGTCTAACCACGCTAGCTCGTTCGCTGTCTCTTCCAACTTTCTAATGTGTTAAATCACATTAACGGAAACTACGTCGTGTACAAAGCCCACTATTGATGCATCGCTTGGCATTGGCAGGTTCAATACGCCATCGTACGTGATGGTTCGCAGAACCCTATCTAACAGAGCATTGTGAAACACTTTCCGTAACCTTCTACCGTTCTGTGCCTTTGTCGGTCTCGTATACCTACTTACGTCCTGAGAGACAACTCGTTATTAGATCGAGTAGATGCATTGCGATGCTCATTCTTATGACAGCTTTGCGAATGCAACCCAAGTCCGCGGCATTGGAAGCAGCAAGTGATTGTATACGATCGTCTCTTCTCTATTCAACGTGTTTTTCTTCTCGGCACTGACGCGTCGCATGATCCTGGCGAGAGGTTGCTTACATCTTGTTGAAATTGATTTTCTCTCAATTCATATGCACCTATAATCACGTTAAAATTGTTTTCGTTGAAGGATTCATCCCTCCATTTCAATCTGGTCACTTTTGGGCTATACACTTTCGACGTCTTTGACCTTCACGTCCAAAAATATTGCCTAATGGTCAGCCGTCTGTGATCACAAGAAGCTTGCTGGTATGCCACCACTAAAAAATGCCATACCAATTTTTTATTCTGTGTTCGCCTTTTTAATGGGTTTGAGGAGTATAACGGGCAGCACGCCAAGCGCTTCCAAAAAATATCGGCATCTTGCATTGTTGATCTTGCTGTCCCATTCCACTGCCCAGTTGTTGAAATTCTCTGCAATTGTGATTAGCCTTTTCCACTGTATCCACCATCATTTCTGCTAGCATTATTGCAATTCCTGCTGCGTCCAGCTTGGGGATCGTAACAGTTACTAAAATATATTGCTGAACGTCCATATCTTCAAAAACAACTTTGTTGCATGTCAAACCAGCCATTTTTGTGGCCCCCATCGGCTTTGTATCACTTTGTGCAGTGCAGTCCGTAATGGAGTATGGTACTGTCTTCCACTTCTTCTTTATTCAACAAGTTGCCTCACCAACCGGTACAATTCATGCAGAACATCTCCTAAATTGTCGGTCGGTCCGCATAACTGACACGTGGTATCTCCACCTTGGCCGAACATATATCTCAAATCTTATACCGCTGAACATAACATGCTTAGCGTCCTTTATCGTGCCTTTGCAGTTCGGGTACGCTGATGAGGTTGTAATTTACGAACACCAATTCTTTCAATTCACAGCGATAAGTTTGGGATAAACAAGAATGTTCATCTACTTTTCAGCGCGCTTACGACTTATTCACCGAAGTCAAACGCTGGTCTTTCTTAAAGACGGTTGTTTGCGCCTGCTCTCCTCCTCCTTTTATAAATACGTCTCGTCTCATCCTTTAGGCTATTGGCCGGCATCACACCTGCAATCAGCAGAGTTCGGAAACCGTTTACCTACCTGAGGAAGCTAAGGTGATACCACCACTGCCATTTTCTTACAGTTCGGATTCATCGAAAGCGCGTCGATCTCTACTGGGCTAGCAACAAGCAGTGTTAATATGACTACCCCGAATATAACCTTTCTTGCGTTAGTCCTAACACTTTTAGTATTTGTGTGTGTTGTCTGAAGTTTAGCCGGATGTCGATCATAACTTCTAGACATTTCAGTACCGCATTCGTTTTATATTCTGTGAAACCAAGACATGCTGTGCCTAACAATGCGTTCGAGTGAGCCACCATCGAGTTCGCCATCATGTCTTGATTGATGTGCTTAACAACGACGATGATAGCAATGTAGTCGATGAAGCCAAATGTTGTGTTGGCGGCGGGGAGTGGGAGCTTGAGTATGTCGCTCTCCATAATGTCCCATGGGAGTAGGGTGAAACCGATCCCTGCGGAAAACCTGGTGTTATATCGTGGAACTCAGTACCGTTTTTACTGCCATACATAAGCCGGCGAGATGCGAAACACTTATCTTTAGATTTCTTGTATATATTGTGGGTATTGGAGGTACTTCAAATGCATCCCCGGTGCAGTATTTTTTAGTACCGCCTTTTCTGCTATGGTTTTATTCACGACATTAACCACCTGTTTAATGGCTTCTATAGTGGATCGTTCTTTTCTGAATTCGTATTACCGCTCTGAGACGACGCCGTTTTCAACTGTTATTGTAAAAATAATATAGTTCTCTCGAGCATCTTAGCGATGGTACTCATCAGGGAAAAGGGATGGCATGAGCTTGGGTCGTTCGCCGGGTTTTTTATTTTCGGGGTAAGCACCAACCTCTGGAGTTTCCATCTTCTTGGGAAAACTTTGCCTCGAGACACGTCTGGAAAAGCTTTATGAAAGCCTCAGTCCACCCGTACGTAGCCATCTTCAGTGATTTGTTAGGCACACTATCTGGCTCATTGGCCTTGTTGTCGCTTACCTTTTTACAAGCAGCCCACAGCTTCTCGGTAATTATGGGAGAGACCCACTCTTCATCTCGTATGTTCGCTTTGGTTTGCGCAGCGCACATCGTGCGAACGACTATCTGGATTATTTCATTTTCGAATTCCGCAATGTTCCACATAGGGCGCTTAAGTCAAAAGTTTCTTCTTTTTGCACCCTATCCATCATTATTATCCAAAAATAGGGCTTGGCGGTTGCTATTTGTGTACTGTCTTCTCAACATGCGGCTCGATATTGGTACCAGGCTTATGCTTACAAATGTGATGTCGATGACCGATCTTCCACGCACTTTTCTGAATGCATTTCTTCGGCCGTCGTTCATAACCGTCACTTCCAGGGCTGAAACATCTTGCGTTAGAGGCTCTTCTGCCGCATTTTAGTGTCCTCGTATTAAAATATCCTGCGATTTAAACTTTATATCTGACGCAGTTATCCTCTACTAGGTTTTCAATCAGTTCAACAGCGGCCCTGTTATAACATAATATAACAGTTATAGAAGTATATGACCTTCGCAGTAGCTTTTACGCAACTTTCAATCTAGTTATCGGTTCCCTGAAAAACATTTGCGATACATGTGCAGCGGCGTTCTCTGATTTTTTTACATAAAGGTCCCTCAGCCTACTCTTATTTTCCCGTTGGCCAGAACCTTCGCCGCATCTTTCTGCCGTAGACTAATTACCGCCATCTGTGCTTAACCGCGCGTTCTTCTTGAGCTCAGTATATGCGCTGCTTGCACCCTATTCTGGTTTTGCAACGCATCGAATATATCCTGTTCAACGATGTCTCAGCGATGTTTTTGTACTCGACTGTGCGGCGTTGTTGCAAGCTGCTCATTGTCGCTTGGCGAACTAGTAAGAAGGTGACAGGCACTTTTGGCTATTCTGGTTTTCTCCACGCTTCTTTCAATTGCAGAACACTTCCGATGGTGGGACCTCAGTGGAATACACTATTGGCTTCCACTCCCTCTGCTCTCCACCCGCTGTCTTTGAAGCCGTCGTAGTTCCTTGAGCACTTTGCTTAAAAAGTCGCTTACTGTGCTCCAGACCTCTTTGCTGGCAGTTAACCTTACCAATATCTCACTCGGCTTTATTTTAGGTCTGCCGTTCTCGAACCATCTGCAGCGAAAGATGCTATGCTCTGCATCTTCATTCGTCTCCGGGCATGCCGGGCAATTCGGCGAGTTGTCGTGCCCGAAACAGGTATTTTCGAAAACAGCCATGGCAAATCAAGAACTGGGTGAGGTAGTAATTTACCTCACCGTGTGGCCTTTCGATCCATTGCGTTATGTTTGGGATGAGAACGAACGTCCATCTTCCTTTCGTTGTTCTTTCCGAACGCGACTGCCAAGTCTTAATCGACGCTAGTCGCTCTTCTTTTTTAATGGCCTCATGGGAGGGGGCGTTTATGCGGCGCCTTTCACGAATGCGCCTCATTTCATCTGCCAGGATGTCGATTGGCATGGTGCCAGCAATCACCAGGGCAGCATCCTCCGACACTGTCCGGAATCCCCATATTTGCCTAAGCGCACAAAGACGATATATTGCCGCCAGCTTTCGCTACACTGCCTTCACTGCGACTGCACCGGCCCAAACCGGGCTTCCGTACATTACCACCGACGTTATCACCGTGGCTATTACCTTTCGATTGGTGAATTTTGGGCCTCCAATATTTTGCATGATCCTTGCTAGCGACGCCTGGATGCCTACAGCTTTCTCAGCCGCGTACTCAACGTGGCGCTTAAAGTTGAGTCGATGTTCGAGCATTACTCCGAGGTAATTCAGCGCAGGAGATGACTGCGCCGTGTGCTGCCCAACTCGTATTGAGCATGTTTCCACGCGCTTCCGGCTGCTTATTAGCACCACCTCAGTTTTATGCTCGGCTAGCTCCAGCACCATCTCATCTAGCCACGCCTTCACTTTAATAATAGCCTCGTTAGCCCTCGTTTCTACCTGCGTAACACTTTTTGCAACAACTGCGATTGCAATATCGTCGGCAAAACCGATAATCGTTACCCCGGCAGGAAGGGTCAGAATACCGTTGTACATTATGTTCCACAGGAGAGGGCCAAGAACTGATCTCTGTGGAACACCCGCCGTTATTTTATGGGACTCTTTTCCGTCATCGCTGTCATACACTAGCGTACGGTTCAAAAGATAACTTGTTATCTCTAGTATATATCTTGGAACCTGCAATCTTATGAGGGCTTTTCGAATAATCCCCCAGTCCGCCGAATTGAAGGCGTTTTTTACCTCTAGCGTAACGACGGCGCAGTACTTTCTATCACCGCCCCTCCATCGATCTCCGGCTATAGCGTCTGAAGCAAGCGTCACGACATGGTTAATGGCATCTATTGTAGACCGTGCTCTTCTGAACTGGTTATCCGAGAGAGCGTGCCTTCCTTCGACCACGACTAGCAGACGTTCTTATACAACCCCTTCCCAATACCTTGCCTATTGTATCTAAAAGGCAGATAGGTCGATATGACGATGGCTCGTTCAATGGCTTATTGGCCTTCGGAATGAGGACCAACCTTTGGAACTTCCATTCGTCTGGGAATGTCCTTTCGTCCAGACACCTTTGCAGCATCATCATGCCTTTAGGAACTTGTTTGGGATTCCGTCTGGTCCAGGAGTTTTCCTGTTCCCAATCCTTTTGCAGGCGCTTAAAAGCTCGTCCGCAGTAATTGCTGGAATTGCTTCGTTTTCTCTGCCATGGATGTCTACCAACACGTACGGCGGCTTCTGCGGAAAAAGTGTAGCTGCTATCCACCGAAGCCTGTGCGGGAATGTGATTTGCGGCGTTCTCTGCCCTTTGACCTTCTTCAGGACGACTTTATATGCCGTTCCCCACGGGTTAGTATTGGCATCATGTCATACTTCATCAAAGCTTTTCCTTTTGCTAGCCCTTATGGCTTTCTTTAACTCACTGCGCGACTCTCTGTACAGGGTGAGCAGTTCATTAAAGTTGGCTCTTCCCCTCGAGCGCTGCACTTTTCGTCTGGTTTTCAGACAGTTCGTTCTCAAGGATGCTATCTCATTTGTCCACCAATAGGACGGAGATCCTCTTCTGCCTGTATTTCTTCTCCGAGGCATGGCCGCGTCACATGCTTGTACAAGCAGCTTTGCCACGTTTCTCTGGAGTTCGCCAGCCGTGCCGTCACCCTTAAAGACGTCCTGTTAAAGACGTCCTCATCGAAGGATGAATCTGTCCACTTCGGCCCGGTACTTTTGTTCCACCAATTTCCTCTGTTCTCTTTAGTTTGTATGTCGTGGAAGATAGTCTGGTGATCGCTGTTTGTGTACTCTTCGCTCAGCGACCACTTGCATCTCGACCGTCGCTAACAAAAGTGAGGTCCACTTTCAACCCCCTCCCTGTCTTTCGAAACGTATTGCTCCGCTCATCATTCAGAAGAGATACTTTCAGCACGGCGATGGCCTTCAACAAGCTGCGTCCTCTCGCATTGCAGACTTTACTGCCCCACTCGAAGGCCCAAGTATTGAAGTCCCCCGTAATTATAACTGCCAGTTTCTCTCGGACTTCTTCCACAAGTTCGTCTAACATGCGCTGGAATTTACCTTGCGTTCAGCTTGGAGGAGTGTAGCAACTGTAGCAGCATAAATATTTAATTGTCGCCCTAACGAAACCGCTGTGCTGGCAGTCCACATTCAAAAGTGCTATCGGTACGGGCGCCCAAATTGCTGCTTTTTTGGACAAGTCGGCTACCCAGGTACCCTGCCCCGTCCTTCTATATGGTTCACTCAATAGCACCACATCCACCTCTTTCTCAACGACTGTCTGCCGAAGTAGGTCATGAGCTGCTTCGCCGTGGTTGAAATTAATCTGCATAAATTTCATTTCCGCGCTCTAGTGGCCAGTGCTCGCTTGAGCAGCGGACATTTGCCGCTTCTCGCCACGTGCTTTGCGTCCATATTCGGCGTCCCCCTGCAGAACATGCAAGAAGGCTCCTTATTGCAGCTTTTCGCAATGTGGCCTTCTTCCCCACACCTCCGACAAGCCTTTGATCGGTCGGATGGGCCTGCAAATTGCTTCGCCAAACTCCAGGCACCGGAAGCATCGCAGCAAAAATATGCGCTCTCTGATCCTACAGATCACCCAACCTATGCGCAATTTTTCACCTTTCAAAAGTTTAGCGGCTTCTTCTTGTGGCAGGTTAATCAGCGCCGTCTGCGTACCACTATATGCGGTTGTCACTCCATATTGGGACTTAAGCGCGTTGTTTATGTTCTCCTTGGTGGTGACTTCATCGATGTCTTTGCACTCGACCATTTTGCGTTGCTTCAGACACCTGACTTCGGCCACTCCTCCTAGAACGGATCCCACTGCCACTCTCAGTTCTTTTGCCTTCTCTCCGCTTTGGTTTAGTTGCAATAGAAGCTCGCCTTTCTGCGATCTTCTTATTTTCTGCACCGCCTCACCAAACTGGCTTAATTGCGGTTGACCTTTAACCTTACGGAGAATATCCGCATAGGAGAGCCCGCCGTTAGCTGCTATGAGGATAGCATCAGGTCTACCCTTAAAAGGTCTATTTGGCTTCATCCCGCTTGCCTTCTGAAGCGGCGAGGCTTGCGAGCCACCGTCGCTCCGCTCCATCACCTTTTGCGCGTATATGCGAGGCGAAATTTGGAGACTCTTGTCACTAGTCTCCTTGCGAGTAGTGCTTGC
>CCAG010007583.1:0-11499 GCA_001077435.1 Glossina morsitans morsitans | reverse complement strand
AAGCGTGATTTTGTCCATATTTGTACCGCATACCAATATAATACCGCCCATAGAATATGTTTTCAAATTTTTATAGGTTTTTCTACTGTAGTGTAGAAGTAACGAGTAAATAAACAATCATTTACTCCTTTTGGACTTGATCGTTGTGAACGATTTGACCATTTTTCATTCTAGCCTGGGTGCGAGAAGTTCCAATGTTTCTGCCAGATTTGGAGTCGGATATTTACAACAGATATTACATAGACCGATAGATGGACACGCCTAAAGCGACTGAGAATTTGATGCCGATCAAAAATATACACTTTGTGGTGTCTTTGAAGTTTCTTTCTGGGCGTTGCAAATGCTTTGACAAACTAAATACGCCCCTCATTCTTCGGTGACACGTATAAAAGTAACTTAATTAAAAATTACTTATAATAGAGAATAGCAACAATAATTTCCTATGCTGGCCTAGTACTATGCGGTACCATTGCAAATGCCACCAAATTTAGATTTAAAACTTACCTACACACTTATTGAGCAGCGCTATGCGAAGACGTGAAAAGCCGCGAAAATCGTATAGATAGTAGGTGAGCCAATGAGCGAGGAGTAGGTAGGGTAGCATTCCTTTCTAAACCAAATTGGGAGGATTCTCTTTTTTTTTATAGTAAATATCACACCAAGCCTGATGATATGTTTCCTCGTTACATTGGGCAAATTATCTCCATCAATAAAAGCTAAGTTATCATGAGTTTATTACTATGAAATAGTCATGCTTAAGCCTAAAGATACTCGAGTCCTACGATAAGCCACAGCATTAACTTGCATTGCCAGTTGTTGTAGGATCTCTATGCTTACGATAAAGTGACGGCTCTTTAAAAACTTGTCCGCCAGAGAGGTGTGAGGTTACAATATAAAATAGCTACATGCGAACGTGTGGCCATCCAGGGGACGTCTCCTATGCGTTTAATACGATGCTTGTCAGAAGGAAGACAGGAAAGAGAACGAAACAGAGAGTTGTTGGCCGCAGCTTAGTGGATGTATGTCCAATTGATAAATGCTAAGCACTCACTATAGCCATAACCAAAAAAAAAAAGAAAGCTCTACCGCACTTGAGATTTGAACCCGCGACATTGACTTGGTAGTCATGATTCTTGCTTACTCAGCTATTCAGGTGGATAAATGATTGGAAATGATTGCATCTGTGTGCTTATTAAGATCGATGTCAAAGATCGCTAAAAATCAATACACGAAAGTGTTCACGAATTAATCCCATAAACTCAATGAAGCTAAAGCGTATAGCATCTGTACCCCATGTGAGGATGCAAATTTCAATAATTATAATGAAAAATCAGATGGCACGCTAGAGTTAACCTATCGAGATATACTTCGATCTTATGAAATATTCATTGCGAACTTTTTTTTTTTTTTTGCGAATTCAGTGAAAATTGCGAGAGAGGGCGAAACACAGAGGTACGGAAACAAGATAACACAATGAATTTTAAATTAAACATTAAATAAAAAATAATTTGCAAAAAGGAAAAAAAAAAAAAAGAAACAACACCTGCACGTGCGATTATTAAAATTTTTCAGCTTGTTCCACAATACGGAAGACAAGGCGAGAGGAAAAAATATAAGCGTATTTTGCATGTTATTTATCCAACATGTTGCTGTTTTGTTGTTGTTGTTGTTGTGACGATGATGATGATGATGATGATGATGATGATGATGATGAGTATTAATAGTTTGTTTATTTAATTTACACAATTTATCTGATAATAAAAACGGCATCAGCTATTCATCAAGTGTAAGCAAGCGTTAAGAGTTTAAAAGAATAAAAATAGAAAATAAGCAGAGAAATAAATAAATTTACCTTAAATAAACTCGAATATTTCTTTTGCACAGGAAAATGCTTTATTTGCACACATATCTAAGCATGGCTCTGATATAAAGAAATCTGTACATGTGTTCATACACACGCATACAACAACAACAAAAATAACAAATTGAGTTCTCTTTTGACTTTATATGAATGGCAGTCACTTAAAGAAAATTGCATTACTTTATATAACATACAATAAAGGAAATATATGCATAAGCACACACTCCTACACACATGCACGCATAAACACATGTGCAAACTTTTATATGTACCTATACACACATATATATATATATATATATATATATATATAGGCACCTTAATGTTTAAGCATGCATGAGTCTAATCTGTGTGTGTGTGTGTGTGCGTGTGTGTTTGTGTGTGTGTGTTTGAGTGAGTGAAAACTTGTCTGATAGATATGATAACTCTCTGGTAAGTCTTCTTCTGCTCTTCGCCTCATATCAAAAGGGCTGTTGAATGGAAATGTTTTTTAAACTTTTCCTCTGCTAACATTCCTTCCCTTTCATTTTTGTTGACTTTTCTTTTTTTTCGGTTCTTTTTTTTTTTCTTTTTTTTTGTTATTTTCTATAAAAAGGCTTATCTTGAGTAATATTTTGTTATTGTTGGTTATGGATGTGCTTGTGTGCGTACACATCTTGTAATGTGCCATGTTTTAATGTATGCATGGATATGTGTGTTTGTGATAGTATTTTGTGTTAACTTAAGTAGGTTCTTGTCTGGAAAAAATATGACAAAATATTTCTCATTCATTTTATAACTTAAATAACTAAAATTTATATAAGAAAAGAATTATGCTTAAGAGTACTTTCAGAGTTTTCATAACAAATAAAAGGAAGTAAGAAAAAAGTGATCAAATATACATAGCTTTTAGACGCATCTTAAATACCCTTCATCTTTACTGATTCGTTAGCTAGATGCGTGATCCAGTTTCTGCACATAAATGGCCGCATATTCGCTCATCCGATCATCATATTCGTAACCGACTTGGATTCAATTCTAAAAATCGTCTGTTAAAACTACACGAAGGCACATTTATTGGCCGCATGAGAAGTTCCTACGGTTCAGAAATCAATCAATTGGCTTAAGTTGCATTTATTTTTCTTAAAGAAAGATGGGATTGCCAGCGAATTGGAATTAGTGCTGCGTGGACTTAGATGTTTTGAAAAATTCTTGGAAGAATCAGACAGTGGGATGGACAGTGCTTTAAACCGTTATTGACACTTCGTTTACCCACTTTTTCTTTCAAATGTATCAAGCTCGGCGACAAATAGAAGAAAATCTCATCTGGTGATAGGTAAAATATTCAAGATTACAACACAACTACACAAACAGCAACATCAACAGCATTATTAAGAACTTTTTTCCCTTCAATTTTGCAATAAAATGCTTCTTAACCCTTCATACGTCGTTTCATACCTAAGCTATAGGCTGACAAGTAATTTTGTCACCTTTCCTGTGTAACTTTTTATGCATGTCTCCTATGTTCGCTTACTCCACTGCTTCTGCTCTCTACGTCACCGAAACGTGTACGTTCACTAACTTACACTAAGTGAAACAATAGGATGATGTGATTCTAGGGTAAGTTCGTGAAACGTTGCGAAATTCGTTTCAACTTTAGCTTCCTGTTTAGGTTCATAACAGTGACAATAACTGTTTGACTGTTGTTTTCAAAAATGCTTTAAATTCTCATTGAAGAAAAGACTGAAATCATTGCTCAAACAAAACATGGAACTAATCTTATCAGTCATACCTCTTAAACTTAGTAAACTGAATGTAATTTTAAAGCTCACTGTCGTATAAATTTCATTTTTAGCTTTTACGATATTTTTTATACAAATTTTTAATAAAATCTAAGATATTGTGCATCAAGGACTTCGGTTTGAGCCAAATGTAATTTACATCGCATTTTGTCAGTAATTTTTTTTTTATGAATAACACATTTCCTCATTTAATTTGTTGCGTCAACCTTAAGTTTTCTCAAATTTTCCATTTTATTACATTTAGTTCATTATGACGTAAAATTTCGAGTGCCGTGCTGAGAGCACTGTGCGGCACGATGGGGGGGGATGAGATACCCTGTGCATAAGACGACAGAAATATATGAAATGTAATGAACTACAAGTTTTGTGTTAATCAGAAATCCGTAAAAAAGTAATATTAGCCCGTATGAGGGACGAATTCAAGCTTGATCGGTGGAGTCTCTTCAAAAACTTCCATACTTGGATTTTTTTTGTTTTTCTCTACGCTTTTCGAGTTGTGAGAGTTTGTACTAAAAAAGCTTTAAGTTTTAACAACTTGTCATAAATATGTGAGCAAAGACCAAGGAGTACACGACCTCAAAAGTAAAATACACAAAACTTGGGAAATCGTTATTTTTACATCTCGTTTTAATTCGCTACACATTACGAATTGCTTCGACATTCTGTTCATTTTGTTCTGAGTCCGGTTGACAAATGTGTTCACGTTATCACTTAAATCTTGCGTAACATTTGCTTCTCGTTCCTTTTGGAAGATCAAAAAACTACCATCATAACGCCGATGATTACTGTGTTTTAAGTGTGAAATAGTAGATCTATCCATCTATCCATAAGTCGACGCAAAGACTCTGCTTTATGGCTGCGAAACATCGCCATAAATTCCATTGCAACCCCTACGACGCTGTTTGTTTCATTGGCGGTAAAAATAGCATTCACCCTGCAAGCATTTTCAATCATGAAAGGGTATCCACCAGCCTCTGAAGCATCTACCATGTATCACAGCCAGCAATATTATCGATCACCTCTTATCAATTTATGTTTTTTCGTTGTTATTCCTGGCACGATCACGCCTTGGCAAACTGTTCGGTCTCCTCTAACGTCTGCCAGCCAGCGTGTATTGCTTTAAATGCAAGAGAAGAATTGCGCAGCTCGATTTTGAGAGCTTGCAAAGGAAACTGTTCTATGATATAACGACAAATATCAAACCTATGCAGAAACTTACACTTGGATGCTTCCATGAGTAGGTAGCTATTGGGCAGTTAAATAATGTAGAAACTCGACTTCAGCATCTTGACTTATATAGGACCGGATCTTTTATACCCATCACCGTTATCTGAATAATGATTACAAAAAAATGAAAAGGACAAAATTTCCATACTCTATAATATCGGACGGACGCGGCCGAATTTTCAGAATAAAAGTGACATTTATATGGGGTATGAGTTATGGAAAGAAAAAACACGGAAAGTGTAGATGTCCACAGTTTTTATTGCGTATTCCAGTGGGCGTTGCAAGCGTACCCTTTGGCCGGTTTCGGTCGTCTTTAGATTTTTTCTGTAAATTTGTAGGCGATGTGTTCATTTTTGCGATCGGAAGACTGTTTGCTACAGATATTACACAGTTGAGCAGAGGGACAAATGGATAGATGAACAGACGCGCATACATACATACGTTTCAAATTTGAAACTGGGCAAGAATTTATAATCTTTATGGGCTTCTCTGTGCGTTATAAAGGTATTGAAAAAAAAAAATGTTTAATTTTGATATACTATAGTAATGGGTAGGCGTGATGACTTTTTCCGATTTTTGTGCAGGTGCTACAGCATCATCCATAAAATATACATCCAGTTTTTTTTAAATTTATCTACAGCTCTTTATGAGTAATGACCACAACCCAATGTTTTAATTCCTTCTGTAGGCGTGTTCTTTGACCGATTTGGCCAATTTTCAATACCAATTTACGTGCAAGAGCTTCCAATGTTTTTATCATATTTGAAGTCGGTAGCTTTATTTTTGGGACCACACATTACATGGACCGACAGATGGACATACGGATATCCTTAAACTGGTCTAGAGTTTGAGGCTGGTCAAGAATATGTATGCTTTATGGAGTCTCTAGAGTTTCTAGTCGGCGTTGTAAACGTTTCGACAAAATGAATATATCCACCATCCTTCGGTGATGGATATAAAAATGGTTTATATATTTTATGTGTGGATTTAAGATGGAAGTTGTGGATATTAAAAAATTTTCCATGGGGAAAATAAAATTTTTTGTGGTTGTTTTAAATAATTTAAAAAAAAAAATTCGCTCTGTGTTCACAATTTAAGACATTTTCAAGTGAAACTAAAAAAAAAAAAAAAAAAAAAGAAACGAATTTTTATATGCTTCGGATCTTAGATATCAACAGCACTACTAACAACTACAAATACTACTACATAGAAAAATTCACACGACTGCGACGCTGGTAAAAGCTTTACATTTAACGTATTTCCAAGAGTTAGTTACTGTTTACAAAAGAAAGTACGTATCAGAGAAAAAGAAACAGAAATTGAAACTGATGCTAAGGCTGAGACTGAGACTGCGACATGGTTGACTGTCCAGGTATAATGGATACTTTTGCTTATTTTATTTAACCAACGGCCACTTGAAGAGCTCTTAGATGACGGAAAGACGAGTTTGTTTCTTTTCGCTTTACGTTTTTTAAGTGAGTTGTTTTCTTTTTTCTTTTTTCATTTTTTTTTTTTCTTTTTCTTAACGCAAATTAGACCAGTTACTTACGAAAATTTTTTCAGGTGTAATACAACAGTCAATAGAGAAAAAAATTTATTTATTTATTCTTTCTTTTTTACTTTTTTATTCCATTTTTTTTTCTTTTTTATTACTACTTGCTACAGTGTAATACTAGGTTTACCATGCCGGCTATTACATACAAAAAATGTGCATTAAAAACAACTTAGTTATTGGTGTGTCCATCCGTCCATCTGTTTCTGTCTGGCCTCTCTATGATCTTCAAGATATGGTTAGAAAAAAAAGAGTTGGCGCATTTATGCTTCGTTCATGATCATAGAAAAAAAGATCCGAAATAATGGTAAGCTAATCGCAAGTGATAGTAACCCAGACTGCAAGCAACTAAAAAAAGATTAAAAATGCTAAAGGTACTAAAAGAATACCAAAAGTAATAAAATGACTAAAGACTGGAATATTGTCGCGAATCACTTACAAGCTATAGTAGATGTTACTCTAAGACTTTGTAAAAATATTTATCACTTCTTTCCACTTGGAGGTTCTCCAGAATGATCGTTTAGATCGCTCTTTGAAACTAAAAAAATTACTAAAATAATTAAAGCTACTGAAAGAGTACTAAAAATAAAAAAAGATCTAAAAGCTGAAAGTGAACCTATAGCAGATATGGGCCTGACATTTAGTAAAAATATTTATCACTTCCATCCACTTGAAGGTTGTTTAGAAAGTCCATCTATATCGTCCTTTGAAACTAAGAAAAATACTAAAAGCACTAAAGGTACTAAAAGAGTACTAAAAGTAATAAAAGTTGTAAAGTTTGAAAGTATTGTCGCGAATTACTTGCAAGCTATAGCAGATATGGATCTAACATTTAGTAAAAATATTTATCACTTGCATCCATCTCTAAAGATTCTTTAGATTTCTCTTTGAAAATATCCAGCTTTGCTGTTAGTACCGCTATTGATATTCAAGCTTCACCCAAAGGCGTTTATAACTGTCTTACTTGTTTCACTTTAAAATTTCTTTCCGTTTTATTTGGCTCGTCTACTACTACTACTAATACTAGTGCATGTTTCAATGGGAAAAACGAAAAAAAAAGAGGAAAAAAACTACAGAATTAACAAGATTTCAGACTTAATTTTTGTTCTATGATTTTTTTACATCTGCCAAGTGGAGAATAGTACTTTTTTTCTTTCCTCACTTTTCTTTCCGTTTTTCGTACCTTAGAGAAAAATTCTTTCTTTTCTTTTTTTTTTTGTTGCTTTAAATTTAAATCTCGAAATTTATAGATGTTGCGTGTGCGTGTGTGTGTCTGTGTGAGCGTTTTTGTTTCCAGTCTTTCCTCTCCCTAATCGAATTCTATTATACTGCAGAGTGCAGTTAGTTGTTGTTGTTGCTGCTATTGTTGTTTTTTTCCGAAATCCTAATTTCCCTTTAACAAAAGGAAAGCAAGAAAAAAGAAAGTAGAACAACATTTTCTTGTTAAATTATATTAGCGCTGATATTACTGCAATATGCAGTACCAGGTTTACTAAGTACATACCCTCATATATATATATATATACATATATATATATATAATATACATGCATATATACATACATTTATATACATATTTATTATGAATTTACAAAATTCATATTTACATATACTTCTTATTCATATACACATCCACATACATAAATACAGGAAAGAATCTTTTTCTTTCTCTCTCTTTATAAAAAAAATTTGTTTTTCTTTTTTGATTTTCTTCGCTTTTGTTTACAATTTTCTTAAACCACAATTGTTTATAATACATATGGAGATGCTTTCAAATGCACATAAATATATACGAATTTAAATATATAAATAAATATACGATATATATAAAGATATTCGTCCGTTTGTGCATTTCCTTGACTTTGTAAAACCGTATCGGAAAGTTTACACATGAAAAGTTTTCAAATATCTCTCTCGATCTATCTAACTTTCCAAGCAATGCAACGCAATGCGAAGCAATGCAACAGTCACAGCTACATACACAGTTAAGTTTGTTTCTTTCATTTCTATTTATGCGTACATACGTATTATGCATATCTATCTGCTGTTGCTGTTGCTGTAGTTGTTCTTAAATATAAAGGCAAAATAATTTCATTATTTTTTTTATTCATTTAGAAACATACGATGACGTTGAGAAAAAATTTCATTAAAAATTTATCTTAAAGTTTTTTATTTAGATTTTCAAAAACTTTCATGTCCGATACATACGTATATCAATATGCAAAGCATACAGTAGCAGTTTTAGATGAAAAAACAAAAACACAAAAAGATTAAAAACTAAAGAAACTGGTTTAGGAAGTGCAATGAAATAATTTTCAATCGATATTTACGTATCAAGTAACATATACACCATAGCTTGTTTCCATGCGAGGCAAATGGTACCCCTACCCCTTGATTATATGATATCTTGCCTCAATTGCCTCAATTGAACATCCCAGGCGCAAGATGTAACATGATTTACCTGAAATAACTTACAAAGCAGATTAAAAATTTTTCTTTATTCTGATCATACTCGACAGCATTTGCAGTGTAAGGGTATATTAAGTTTGAGCGGATGTATGCAACACCCTTAAGGACTTGAGATAGACCTACCGTTTCATTATTCCAATCGATTCGTACAGGTTTCTTGAAACAATCTAAACTGGTGTGTCCATCTGTCCGTGTTGTTTTCCTACAATCGCATATTTACTGAAATTTTTTCAGGTTGTTTTGCCGTAAGGGTGAACCATAGCTCGGGTCGGACGATTTTTTCGACTACTTCTCATATAACGCCTTATTTCGTAAAGTTGTTATATGGACACCAGTGTCACGCGAAGTGGATTCTGAGAAGTGTGATTAGGTAGTTATTTGCTTCAAGGACTCCCCACGGATCAATTTCCTTCATTTCAGCGAACAAATTTCATGGACAATCACGGATTCAATTTTCTATTTGAAATAAAGCCAAGATCACATCCTATATGTTATGATGGAATAAATTCCGATTGTAACAAGGCCAACACTTGACGAGCTTGAGTTTTACTCAACAAATTTTTGGTTGTTATCTCATTTATATGCAAAGAATAATACCGTGGGTAAGTGCACCAATCGATTCTTTACAAAGCATGTGATTTTAATCACGCCTTTCTTTTGATAACTAATTTAGTTTTCGTGTCTCAAAGACAATGCTTCTTTCCAAGCTTTGTGTAATTTTTAATATGATCGACCAATCGCGTAGGTATGACACACATAGATGTAACACATTGACGTTCAGAAAGAAATGAGGAAAGGGGAAGACATAGGGAGTGGACGCAGCCTAGTGTGGCGGTAAGCGTTATGCCCACCATTACTTACTAAACACTCAACATCACCGATGACCGACCAATCGTTCAGGGATGCCACACACAGGTGTAACACATTGACGTTCAGAAAGAAATGAGGAAAGGGGAAGACATAGGGAGAGATCGCAGCCTAGTATGGCGGTAAGTGTTATGCCCACCATTACCTACTAAACAATCAACATCACCGACGACCAAGTATGCTCTATTACATTGAGATTTTTATTTATGGGGTTTTTTGTGGGATGGCGTCAACTTTATGACCAAGAGAATTCCAAAAAAAAAAAAACGGCAGAAAAGTAACGAGTTTTGGATTCACGAAAATTTCAATACCTTTGAAATACACATACTGTGAAAGAGGCAGTTAGCGATGTCTTCCGAACTTTTCACCATACGTCATACTTCAGTCGTTATGTAACTGAAAAAGTTATAGTTACTTACGAGCGAATTTATCAACTCAGATAAGGTTGTAAACGTTGTTGGAAGAATAAGAAGTACAGCGTGAGCCATTTGTGGCGAATAACTTAAAATATATAATATTTTCGATGAGAATACGTATGGAATGAAGAAAGTCAGTTAAAGCGTTGTGTTCTGCCAATGAAAACGTGACATCATATCAATGATCATAGCTTGGAGCGGTTAGAACATATTCGCTAATACTTTTTCACTATTCTGTGCATATTTTATGTATATAAATAACGGAATAAGCTTCAGAGGATTCTGTTCCCACCCTCACTTTCATACTTAGATCGTCGTAGTTAGTAAATGTTTCGTATTTTTATTATATGTGCACGTAGCATATGCGTATTTCCGCATAATTTATGCCTGCATTGTATATAGAATCGGCAACTATATAAATCCTAGGAATGTGTATATGTTATGACTTTACAGGCATTGTGAATTTATAGAATTTGAAATTTATGAAGAACGCTATATATACAAAATAATAATTATACGAAATGCAACACTGTATTAGGAAATGCAAGAGATTAATGATGAAGCCATCGTAGTAAAAATAACTGGCCGCACAGCACAAGTTCATCGCTCAGAAGTTCTCCTCTAGAGAATATCTTTTTTGAGTTAATTGTGTTTGCTGTGGAATGGTTGAGAATAGTAGCCCCAAAGTCCAAATGTCAATTCGTTACACTGATATAAAATTGTTACAGAGAAAGTGTGAGAGGTAATAAAAATATAATGGTAAGATAAGTTTTCGCAGTTGATAAAAGCGTCGTTGTGAGGTAATGGGGGGTGTGGGGGCTGTACTCTACGGCGTTCACATTTGACTATTTTTGTTTTCCATAAAAAGGACGATGCCAGCGTTTATTACCAGAAGAATCGGTAATTTCGCAGAAAAGAAGATCGGCTGGCTAGTCGACATTAAGGCGAACAACATTGTGTTGTGGGGTGACCATCTGTCGGCATTCGTTATGTGCAAAAAATTAAACTCCGATTTCTAAACTACGCTTCAAATTCTTAACTGCTGTCGAAAACCGATGACTACTTACTTATGTCGCAAGAATAGAAATTTGAAAAAAAAGCAAAGATAGTTTTCTTACCTATCCGCTCTCGACTCAACAGCAAAAAGCATAAGTAAAGTAAAAATAATCTCTTCGTGTCAAAAAATTTCGGATTTCTTTAATTATAACACATAAGATTACGATGCTTGATATAAGCAAATGAACTGGAAAATGAAGTTTTAAAATGTCTAACGAAACTTGCTGATTACTTGAGATTTATTGAAGATTGATTTCTCGTAATAGATTT
>CCAG010007581.1:0-21074 GCA_001077435.1 Glossina morsitans morsitans | reverse complement strand
AGAGAGCGAATCCCAAGCTTTTGCTAAGAAATTGAAAGTTTGGAATGGAGTTTTCGATGTTAGTTATAAATTTGACCATTGAATTATAAATTTTATTGTCGCTTTCTGCCCATCATTTCGAAACATGTGAGGTGTGAAACCTGCCTGTCTATCTTTAGCAGACGCAGAAAGAAAAGGACATTTTCGACCTTAAAATTATCGAGGAAAAAGAATGAAGAGAATGGAGGAAGAATATTTGAACAGATAAAGGCGTTTTTATGGTCGCGAGACTAAGGGGAAAAGTTAATAACAAATTTATTGTAGTACTGCATGTCGATAATACGTTTTTGAACGCGTTTGAGACGCATTTATAGTTCGAAAAGGGATGGATCATAACTTCAACAAGTTTCATTTTTTTCATTCCAATTCCTTACAGCGTTTTTAAAACAACATTCTACACAGTGAACGACGTAGGACTTTTCCGACAAATTAACTCAAACATTTTCTATTAACAAAAGAGCGCCGTTTTGTTGTTCCAGAAATGAATTTTTTTATTCAAGTACGCGCCAATCGTACAGAAATTGGTATTTTTAAAATTCCCTATGCGCTTCGCTTGACGTAAGAAAGGACATTAAATGTGTAAAAACATTTTTTTTTTTTAATTGAAATTTTGACCAGTTATGCTGCTTCCCGCAGGATTTCTTAAATTGCTAGTGCCTTGGGAGAATGGCTCCGAGCTTGCCATTTCGTAATATTTCCTAGTAGCAACCTCAGGCAATGTTATTATTATTGCGGTACCTCTCCGCGTATTTAAAAAAAGCTGTCAAAAGAACCCTTTTTCTAAGTGGTTAAAGAGGTGTTACCGCTTAAATAGTTTTTGCTTTTCGTAAAATATGGAGTAAAAAGTGTTAAGCAATAATAAAAATTGATGTAAGTTTTTGTTTGAAAACACTTAACATATTTAAGTATTTGTTTATGTTTGTTTTGAAGAAGAGTAAGAACAACAGATGAGAGTAAGAGTATTTTTTTCGTAATTATCTTTGCACATGAGCTTTTCCTCTTTACTTAGGACTGAACGTCGTCATAAGCTGCAAGCTGAAGCTTTTTTTTTTTTTTTTGGCTAAAATCCAAGTAACGTGTGCAGTGTGTATGACAGCCATTTAAAGATGATATGTGATGTGCAAGTGCATAAGACAAGCTTGTAATATTTCCACCAATTGCTGAAATGTTACTTACATAATACATGGTATGTGTTTTAATTCCTTCAATTGTGTATGTATGTATGTAGGCAAGTTTGCTGTAAATGATGTTTGCAGTTACAGCTAGATGTACATATATACTGTAAACAAATGAAAATCCGAAGTCATTCTAAGCATTCGAAGGTCTTTACGTGTCCGTTCCGCAATCCAAGGATTATAGCGAATAACAAGTGCGAAAGTGGTTCGCAAATTTTGATTAAGTACTGCCGGAATATTGAAAGTATGTATGAATATACATGACTAACTTTAACAAAATCACTTAGCGTTTCTCATGCGTGCGTGTTCATCAAAAGGGGCGCGTATCTGAAATTCGTCGTAGAACGAACGCTTATGACTGCTCTTCTTGCCTGCGTTTACATTTTTTTCTTTTTCCTTTATAATGGAGAAAAAAGTATTCGCAAATATTTTCAAGTTTAATTTTAATCACAATTAGGGAAGAGATTTCAATTAGTTTTCACAATATTTACCGGCCAAAGTCAATGACTTAATGTTAGTGGGTATCTGTAATGTAACTAAATACATACAAATGTATCGTTACACGAGCGTGCGTATGTATTTGTTTTTTTTTTTTTTTAATTTTGGTAACTATGTATAAGCGCAGTCACTGAACTCCAGGCAAAATAATTAAAATACACTAGAGGTTGTAATGTTTTTGTTAATTTGTGTGCATGCGTTAACTTTAGTCATTGATTGTTGTGCTTTTACCTCATTTTGTGTTTTAGTAAATGATTATTTTGCTACCCTTGATTGCTTTGTCTGTTTATTTTTCGATAGATTTTAAATTAATCGAAAATTGGCGAGTTAGCCGATAAGGAAAAAACTAACGTATAAAAGCAGATCTAAATGTGTGGGGGGTTCGTCGACATGAACACGATTGTATAAATAGCGTAGTGTGTGTAATATATTATTAGTTTCCCTCTGTCCCCACCGACAAAATTAAATTCTTACTATGCATCGCCCAAGGACAAATCCGCTAAAAAAGCATTTCGATCAACAGATGGTTAGAGGCGACCGACTAAATGTGCATTTGGAACATTCTCATTTTTATCAAATTTATCAAAGCTCTTTGAAGGAATTCTTATTGGCTCCTACAATGCCTGCAATGATTTTGCCAGAAAGTTGAATGATGCACTTCCAACCACAGCAGCATAGTTCCTGATGAATGTACATAAAGATGTCGGTGTTGTTCTTGTCTTGGCTCAATAGGGTTAAGCAAAGGATAGGTTCTCAACGGGCTATTCATGTCTTGGTAAAACTCCAACGAACATTCCTTTCTAATTTTTTATAATAATTTTCGAGTTTTTCCTTATGTGTCAGGAAGAAATTTTTCTTCTTTAAAACGATTTGTTTTCCCTTTTTAATTGACATTTCTAGGGATGGCACGCTTTGATTCCTTCTGTCTGATCAACTTGCAAAAGTAAATAATTTTGTAAAGTAATGAATGTCCATTATTGGTTAATGTTTGACATTCTGCGAATACCCTGAAAGTTCTTTTGTCTATCATTCCGCAAATGAAAGAATCGTTTTCCTGTTCAATAAATTCCTCTTTTAACGACGTTCTTTTTAAAAATGGAAGTAAAGGAAATGTTATTATTTTACTTCTTTCGCTACCCATTGCAACAAACTTAGATCCTTTAGATATGTGGGTTACTTAAATGAAAACTTAAAAGCCCGTATTCTTGTAATTTTAATATGTTGTTGTATCTACTTGTGGTACAAGGGTATAACGTTATGCTTACAAGTTTATCTTATCTGCTCGTCTTGTTTACTTGTGTCCAGCCTATAGGTCGCAATTTTGGAGATATTTTGATGAAATTTGGTACACCCATATATTTTGGACCAAGAACGAACGCTATTGAAAAATCTTCAGATCGGACAACTTTTCCGAGTACTTTCCTCATACCGCCTTAGTTTGAGAAGTCGTTATATATATAACTATAGGGTGGTTTACGGCATTTAAAGGTAGACTACCGCGTTTTCGATTACCAATGTAACTTTAACTTTCTTACGCAGCGCGGAAACACAACATGAAAAATAAAACATTCTTGGATTTTGTAATACGTTATCAGCTGAAAAAACAAATAAGAACATTATAGCTGGGTCTAGGCCGATCTAATCATTCAATACAATTTTTCGTAAAAAAGAAAGCGATACCTCTTTCCCATGCAAAGACATATTTTTGATACGAGATCTTCTACGGGAGCGGACCCGAAACTTAATACGATGATGTCCAAATCATTCCACCTTTTCTCATGGAGTACGAGAAATGAGTTTATGGTGACATAGGAGGGCTTACTTTTCATGAAAATCTCTCCATACAAGGTGGTGATGGCAAAAATTGTCGGACTCAACTCATTTTCAATAGGATTAAGCCTTAGGCCAAGCCCCTTCAGTGTACCAAATTTCGTCAAAATATTTAAAAAAGTTACCATCTTTAGGTTGAACACAAAAGTACATGGACAGACGTACATGAAGACGTGATTAAAACGATTCGGAAAATGCTTTTATATTGATCGGTGCAATAAAAAGCGGGTCTATTTTGACGCCATGTTACATAAATTTGCACAAAGCTAACGAGCATCCGTACAACTTAACGCACAAACAAATTGTTATCAGTTTTTCTAAAAGATGCCAATACTTGTCTGTGAGCAGCTGTCAGGGATAATATTTATTGCACTTAGTAGCACTGCTATCAAGCTTTAAAACCATTTCCACCAATAAATTTAAAATTAATGACGTAGCAAAGAGTGCTTTAAATGAAATTGAAAATGAGTGAATTCGCGCCTAAAAGCGAGCATTTGCCGCATGCGTCAATTTCTGATTAAAACCAAATCAACAGAGCGCCAACGTCCTTTGTAGAAGTTTGTCTTGACCATGCTTCAAAAATTGTATCACATGAGGCTAGTTTCGATAGTTTAAAAGTGATAACTCCGATAGAAAGGGGAAACTTCACCAGGGAGTAGCTAAATAATCTGAAGGTACCAAATTGCAAGCAAAACTGGATGAAGGCGATGGGCAAGCAAACGCCCCAAACGACGATAGAACGAATAAATGTAGCCGATCAGAGTATGTATCCACACATAAGCCGAATTAAAGAGAGGCGGAAGAGCATAAGATTTTATGGGTTGGTGCAGGCCAATCTTTAACATCGACAGCAATATTGTGGTGGTAAACATTCGCCCGTTAGCGAAAATGAAGATATCGCCTATAAATTTGCAAAAAGATACGCCTACAACGCCGACATGCGTCTACGACAAAAAAAAAACTTTTTATTTGAAAACAGAAGAAAACAACTGCGTCCACTTTATATTACAGAGGATGAGAGTTTTGCTGATTTACTTCTTTTGTCTTTTTTTGGGTTAAACGGTGATGGGTACAAAATATTCGGACCCGACTTTACTTTACTTTTACTTTAATCTTATTTTGTTCAATTCTTTATGAAGAGAAAGGGTATTCCATCACACGAGTTATGAGAAGTGAATATCTAAGAATTCGAACGATTCTTGTCTTTTTATAGTTAACGTAAAGGAATCGTAAAAAAATCAACCGAGAAACTGATACATAACCAGATTTTGATTTACAACGATGCAGTGCGTGTAGTGCTTCTTATGGAAAACTCCCATTGAACAAACATATATGATTTTAATGAAACGTAATTCTATATCTTTTACTTGCAGTCCATATATATATACATATCAATCAACCAATTAATATTATTTTACCAAATATTTCATTAATATTTCTAGGATGATTTTCCATTACCATTTCTTTTTTTTTCTTTTTTGTTTTTGAAGCACTTCTTTAGATAGGAAAAGGTGAAAGGATAACGTAAAAAAAAAAACGAAGGTAACTGGTAACTATAGCAAGTCCCATTACAGTAAAGTAATCTGTCATAAAGCGACTGTTCTGACTGGTTATTGAAATGTAAAAAGTAGGCAACGTACGTGAACATACTAAGGTAAGTCAGTGCATCAAGTGTTTTATGAAAATTCAAGGGTAAAAGCTGTTGTAAAGCATTAAAGCAAATACACGTAATAATGCAAAGAAGCAAAAACAAAAAACGAGAAGAAAAATTCTAACGATTATTGTGTTGATGAAGTGCTATATATAGAGATGTTCATGTATATACATCATGCATGGCCCCCCTTGCAGCATAGCAAAAAGGCAGGAGAAAAAGAAAATTCCGCTATGCTAAGTGTAAGCATAAGTATTAATTGCACGTTTTTTAACGATGATGTTTTGTTTTATCACTTTTTTCGCTCTCTACGCCTGCGTTAGTATAAGTAGTTAGGGTTGAATAATATGTGCAAGGGTTTACTCTGCCAGGCCGCACCACGGAATGCTGCCTGACTGCCTGACTGCCTGCTGCGTAGTATGTTTCATAAAAACAATTTCCCCAATGAGTGTGGAGCGTTACAATTGTTGTTAGTATAATGAGCAGTACATGTTGATGTAGTTGATGATGGTTATGAATTCATAATAAAGTTGAATATGTTCAGGAGGACTGAGTGCCGGAGAAAGGAAAAGCACAGAAAAATTCTGCATTGTTGTTTTTTTTTTTTTTGCTGCTATTAAAGTATTAAACTTGACTTTCGGTTCGTTGGCGTTTCCTTCAATCTTTTTTTTTCCTTTTTTCAAAAAACAAATGCAGGGCTAAGCTTTTTAGAATCATACCTCCTCTCTCTAAATCATTATTATTGTTGAGTTTTGTTGTTTGTTTTAGTTTTGTAACAAGAATTTTTTTGTAGATTGCATTTAATATAATTAAAAATTCGGTTTTCTAATGGTAGGCCTAAAAACTATACTCACTGCAAGGCCTTCAAAAAAAGTTATATTCTCTTTAGAGACAATCTAACACTAGAGTGACTGTTAAGCTCAAAGAATTACAAAAAATTTTTGTTGTGCGCTTTAAAGCTTTAAATGCGCAAATATGACAACATTTTATAAGTTCATAGTTAGGAAATTTACCAATGAAGTAACGAGTCTTTTGTCAGGTATACTTGTCGCAACCAAAGGAAGGACGGACTCGAGTTTAATGAGCAAGCCGCATAGGCGAGTATTTCTCACAACTAGATTATAACTCGCAAGTGTGGGCGGCAGCCTCCAAACGAAAGGCTCAGGCGCTCATGAAAGACGACGGTGTGTCTATAACCCTTGACATCCTCGAGCGTCGGCGTAATGTGGCCTGTATAGGGGTTATAGTACATCGGTATGAGTTTGTGTAGTGCCTGTAGGAACATCCAGGACGAGTCTTCTACAGAAACAATAGAGATTTATCCACCAATTAAGTCCTTTAACAGGATCGCAAGGCTTTCTCAGCGTTCCCATCCACTACTCGTCCTCCAATTGCCTATATATCGTACGACGCATTACCGCAACTTGTCACTGTTTAAGGCGTGTGTGCAACAATCTATCAGCAATGATCTTTTCCACCGTGTGTGACGTTTACCCATGTCAAACATACCCAACTAACTCTCTCTCTTTGCATCCCTCTCTACCTACAACCGTTCCCGACCACGACGGTGCCTACGTATGTAGAGGACATGCCCTGCCTGAGTAGTCATACACACAAAAAAAAGGTGATTGTTTTGAACATATCGTGAATTGGGTTTGCTGTACGGATGGATAGATGGATGGATGTCATATAAAACAATGACTTTGATCTACCCATGAATTGTTACGCTGGGGACTTTCAAAAGAGATTCACTTTTAATCCTCAGGATACGATAAACCAATCGTTTCCTCTGTGTCGTTCGGGCAACGAAAGAATGCTGTCGGCGAATGCTTTTTGTTTGGCACAAAAATCGACGTTTTCGTCTCCATTCCTAAATGTACGGGTATTACGACAACTTATTGTTGCCAGATGTCTAAGCTATAAAAAATAACACAACTGCAGACATGCATGTGTGTACGACACATGATATTAGAGCCATCAGTGGAAAATTCCGGTTTCTTATTTACATATCTACTCTTACGAATTTAAGTAGGGTAACACGCAGTGGATTAGCTTCTGGTTGTCTGCGTTTATAATTTATATAAACAAGCGTGAAAAAAATGGATAAATAAAAATGTATTCAATCTTAATAAAAGAGTAGTGTAATTATTTTTATAGTAAAACCGATCACTACGGATGTTGACGTTGTAATTTTAGCCATAACGCTTCATTTGAAATGCGCACTTCAATAATTCTATAGATTAAAAATTTTAAAACAATATTCTTAAGATTATGAAGAGAAAAAGCTCGCAACTTACTCTAACAACTTCTACAATTCTTTTCTCGGCATTTGCAGTATCAGGTTAATCCATCACATAAATAAATGCAATCTTGTATGGCTGACCAAAAAAGAAGAAGAAGAACAAGCAAACACTCTACAATGGGGCATAGTCCACCATTAAATGCCCTACCTTAGCACCCTACCGCCTACTTACCCATTAAACGACTTCTCAAAATTAGTCCTTATATGGGAAGTGGTCGAAAATTGACCTGACCCGTATCATTGCCAAAAGCGCGTGTCCTTGGGCCAAAATACGTCCGTATACAAAAATATCTCCCGAATTGCGGCCTGTAGGTTAAATACAAGAAAGCAAGACGGACAAACGGACAGACAAACTTAGATCAATCGAGAAAACGATCGGTATAATAAAAGGTGGGGTTCACCCCACGTCCTTCTGGACGTTGCATCCTATATCCTATATCCTATACCACAAGTATATAAAAAAAGGAAAGATAAAACAATTCGTTAGATGTTAGCAGATAATAATATATTAGTTAAAGATCCATACAGCACTATACCAGGGAGAGATATTTTACTAGCGAATAAATAATTTTCATATGATCGGTTTTCTCCTTACAAGATGGTCTTCAAAATTACAATTAATCGATTTAAGAGCCACAATTAAAAAGGGAGGAAAAAGCAAGGAGGAGAACAAGGGAGACAAACAAATAAATATGATATATGTTTAAGCCGCTGTATGACTTGACTTGCACGTATATTTGTAAGTCAAAGAGTGAAGAAAGATGGGAAATTAAATTTAGATTTGGATGACGGACCATTTTGAAAATAACTGCAATCACAAACGCAGCAGTAACAGGATAAGTATGGAAACTAAAAACGAAAAAAAAAAAAAAAAAAAAACAAATGCTAGTTATTAGCATTGTCTAGTTCCAATTGCCAGTAAACAGATATATAGGCGCACATGACTGCGACTTCGCCAGCAACAAGATTCTATTGCCCAGAGGCTGTGGAGAAGAAAATGCTTGTGGTAGCCGTCATTCTTGTTATTGTTGCAAGTGGTCAATTTTTTAAATGCAATTTTTTTTTAGCCGTACGTACATATATATATATATATATATATATAGCTTATGATATATATGATGTGATATGATAAATATAAAAACGCAGGCAGACCCACAGGTAGACATTAGTTATTTGTTTGCTGGTATCTGTCTACCCAGCCTTGAATGAATGGTAAATGATAGAGAGAAGGTACCACAGCTAGCTCAGAGTACACTTCCTCGTTGCTATTTACAGTAAAAGTAATTTATCAAAACTGCTAATGTCTGCAAAAAAAGGATAAAAAAAGAACAAGACTGCATGGCATAGAGTCTAGATTTTTGTTTATGACAAAAAAAAAAGCACTGTTAAGTGCTCTTCTGTATATATTCACACAGACGAAGTCATAAACTAGATCTATGATTTTCAGCCCCCGGCATATAACACACATATATACATAAATTAGTTGTCGTGCGATAAGTACGTAAAGTAACAGTAGTTGAAAATTCAGATACAAATCTTCGAAGTATAGTCGCAAATACATATTTATCCGTTACATGGCTTAAGCCGGCATAAATACACATTAAGTTGCCTGCTAGTCATGCTTTTCGCGAGAACTGTTTGTTACACACTTCAGCAAAGCGGCGATTGGACTTTTGTAGCCATATTCCCGTTGTTTTTGGTTAAAGTCGCCGATCCGTTCATCTACTCGTTTATCTTTCTGTTCTGCTATTGCACGCTTTGCGCGTGTGTTCGTCGAAGTTGTTGACTTATTGCCCCTATCGTTTTTTTTTTTCGGTACGGCTGTCCGGTTACTAATGAAATTATTGCGGTCATAAATATTAGGACAAGATAATACGTTGAAAACCGATTCATATACTTTTGCTTGAATTGTAGGAAAAAGTTATTCTTTTTAAATAATGAAAATATCAACATGCTTTCGTTCGGGAGGTAGACTATGTTTTGATATGCATTTCGCTAAAAATTGCAAAAGTTTCTCTTATTCGGATGAAGCGTACACACGCTTCATTGTAAAGTGCAAATGCAATTTTTTTAATGGTTTTAGTATACGTTTTAACTTTTTTCTAAATGTTACGCTGTTATTGTTACATTTTGTTGATTATTTATGGGTATATTATATGGAGCTGATATCTAAGAAGAAAGGATTTTGAAATGTCATTAAACCAGTAGAAACAATCATGTGGTTAGCTTTGTATATACATTCCTGCTCTACGGCAAATATGTAAATCTCTTCAGGTTTGTCTTTTTTTTTTCATTAACTTCGAATACGTAATCACTACTCACTTTCACGTGAACTTTCGTAGGCAAATTGCTTTTCGATTTTTAACAAAAAATGGCCACATGAACCGAGTTGGCCGATCTGACTTAAGATCTCGCGCTAATCCGAAATATGCGTATAATTTATGAGGCCTCTTCGCGGGGGTGTATGTATAAGATTTAAAAAAAATATTACAAACAAACTCTGCTTTGATTACTGTTGTTGTATGTTATTTTGCATATTTTAGGGGGCAAAACTGGTATGTTATTTTGCATATTTTAGGGGGCAAAATTTGAACATTTCTTGCTATGCTTTACCTATGCCAAAGTAAAATTGCCCCACAATAGCATGTTTTCGTAGGAACAGAGAACTTGTCGATAGATTTATTTCTGTGTGGGTTCTACACAAATTTTCACTTTACTATTAACCACAACAGCAAGATATTCATCAACGCTCTCGTGTTTAGATTTTGACAAAATTTCATGACTTTAATTCGAATGAATATAGAAAGCAGAAAGCGGGACCACATTATGCCACCTCTCTTGTTATGGGTTTTGTCATGGCGGACAACATTATATCGATTAGTTTCTCATTATGAGATATAAACCACATTTCGGTTACGTATATGCAACATAGATTCCTGCTACGGACAAGAAATGATTGAAGTAATCAATTTTAGGTTTGTTAAAGCTGCGCGCAAAGTTGCTCTGTCATCTTACCACACCCAGAATGTAAGTTGCGATTAATCGTTTAATATACATTTGATTTCAACTAATTTCAACTCATTAATATAAACACAGCAAGATTTAAATAGTGTCGGGAAATTTATACAAAAACTTAGCCGAAGCTTCTGATTGCACCTGAAACAATTTATGTACTTAAAAATGTATTCCTTATCACCTCCTCTCGATTTTTGATTGCCAAGGCATTTAGAAACATATAGCAGAGCAAATCCTCTGCACTCTCTGCACTTATAAAATCCACTCTCTGATACGTCGCATATTTGTCCCAGTCCGTCAATGCATTGCCCACTTTCCCCAAGTATTTATAAAAATGGTACGCTTCAGTTTCTATAACACGCCGCATTTTTCCACGTTTAGTCATCTCTGTACTGATTGTGGTAAACCAATCTTGCCTTTAACATAAATATCTTCTTCCTTAGGTGCAACAAATATCTCCCTTCTCCTAAAGTGAAGATACAATTTTTTTTTACAAGAATTATACCACAAATTACTACAACAGTAGAAGCCCCGCTATCGTTTGTAATTTTTTGTGCTTGCAATACCGAGATAAGGCACGGAGCAGCAATTCGCAGCTCGCAGCTTTTCGTTCCTAGTTTCCATGGTTGAAACTCATGTCCAATTTGTTGGACGCTTGAATCACGTAATGCTTGAAACTATATTTTCAATGGCTTTAGGTTATTTTTAGGTTTATTCTAGGTTATTTCTAACGACAATTTTTTTGCTTCGGACATTAGATATCTGTATAGTTTTTGGATTTCAGCATTGCTCTGCCATCTTTATTTTCCCTGCGTACAGTTTTGATAATTAAAACTACGTCTACGTTAATGACACGAAGCTTTGCAATTTCTGCACAGATACTTTGCTTTGTTTCCCAACGTTTTTTTTCCAATCTCCCGACACTTCATACAACCTTTCACTTCAAATCTCAATTTCATCAATTAAGAGGCTCAACTTTGTCCAATTCTTCAACAAACATTTCTTTGCACGTTGACAGCTCATTCATGTTTACCACCATTGGCATTGTGCCCGTCTGTTTTTTCGTTTTTGCCTAAGAGGTTTTAGCTTTGAATGAATTCCGCCTTTGAACTCTTGTATCATGTCTCTGAGTTGCAGCTCATTCTTCTGTAGCGCTATTTGACATTCATTTTTGTACTTGACTATGATAGTCTTATTTCTTGAGACGGTACCATGGATGTCTTTTGATTTCATCACAACATTGTGTATAGAAGTGAAAAAGTCATCGCCAGTCACCTGCGAACTTTGTGCAATTACTACCTTCCAGAATATTTTTGTCGATTATTGATCTAAATTGGAGCAGTTACTGGAACACATTACCATTACTATAACACTCAGAAATATTTACCTTTTGAAAATAAAATCTAAAGATAGATTTTATTTCATTATATCCTACACCACTTGTGGTGCAAAGTATATTAACACTGAGAAGGACTTGAGCTCCCCCACTTTTTATTATACCGATCGATTCAGAAAGTGATCCCGACTCTAATTTAAGCTTGTCCGTTCATCTGTCTGTCTGATGTGCGTTTGTGTTCAACATGACAATTTTTGAGATATTTTGGTGAACTTAGGTACACCGACATGTTGGGGTCCAAGGACGAATGCTATAGAAAATAATTCGGATCGTACCCCCTTTTTCGATCCTTTCTCATGCAAAGTCTTATTTTGAAAAGTCGTTATACGAATAATTGCATTGAGCAAAGTGATGTAGGGTATTTACGGTAGCCTCTGGCCGCTTGTAATGTTTTTACTTGTTTTTATTTTGATTTTATGTTTATTTGACTTTAATTTTTTTATTTCGCGTATAAATTTAACGTAGGATTGCCAGGTTTTAGCTTTTTATATAACACAATTAAAAAATTAAGTTCGATAACCCTTTTGAAAAAAGTTCTATTACAAGTAACAATAAGAAGAAAGCCTCCAGCAATAATATGCTGGAATAAGAAAAATAAAATAAAAGTCACATCTTTGTATTCGTGTAATTTGAAACTTTCATTTCGGCAAAAGTACAAAGGAAACCTTTTGCAAAGTTTGTACGCATATATATATATGCATATATATATAAATTTTAATATTATTTTCAGTTATAAACTCCCTTTTTTGCCCATTTTCTGCACTAGCAGTAACTCAAGTCAAAAACAAAAAACATTGTAGGAGAAAAAAAAAAAAAAAAACTACGAACCGAGAGGGTAACGTGTGTGTTTACATAAAAATTCTGGTCAATAACCCTTTAAGAGTAAAGCCTGGGAGAAAAAAGAAACAACAACAAGTAAAATAAAAGCAGTAAAATTAACAGCAATGAAAATAAATAAATTTTAACTTTTTATTAAAGGTACATCCCTCACTTTGGTGCACACAGTACTTCACAAAACAATTGCAAATTTTCTTCGGCGAAACATTTTTCTTTCTTTCTTCATTGCTTTTACTTGCTTTGCTTTATTATTTTCTGCAAAAACAACAATGAATATTTTCCTTTACGCTACAAACCCCTTATGCCTTTTACTCGCAACTATTATTCATTCTAATAGTAAACGTTAGTTAAAAGCTGATAAATTAATTTTTGTGAGTAACTTTATGTTTTCTCAAAATTTACCCAAAAAATTGCAAAAAGCAAAAGCGGCGACTCTGCACAATATGTAGAAGTAGAAGTCTACTTGCAGCCGTAGTCTGAGCAACATCATCGGCATGTCACAAGTCACAAAGCATTTGCTTGTGTTTTTTGTGTGTTTTTCGGGTGTTTTCGCGAGCACTCTTGTGTCACAAGTTTAGATATGACAGTTAACTACGACTACTACTCCGGAAAATCAAATTTGATACAAGCTGTGACAAGATAGTGACATAGTTTTCTCTTGAAACTAGCGACCGTCCGTATCGTCACAATATGGTTGTTACTGACATCATCCCATTAAGTGTTTGATTTAGAAAACGAAAAATATTTAACTTTTTCCGAGAGTTCATCAAAATTGATAAACAGATGAAGCGATTTTTTTACTCTTTCTAAGCTGAAACCAGAGATGTCGCAGCATATTGTAGTCTTAAACTTTGTCCCTATTAAGGTCTTTACATGTGAAATGGTCTCGTATATCGCCGAGTATATTAACAAATCTTTGGTCTAATATCGTAAATATACCTGTCATTATATCATAGACGATTAAGGAATAAGAAGAAGCTCTCTCTTCTGAATGCAAACACGAGTAGTAGTGAGCATTAAAGTAAAACCGGAATATAGTCCCCTTTAAATTTTCGGCTCAAGCAGAATATTCTGATTCCACGTTTGGAATATAGCACAAAGTTAGTCCAGTTTTTTTGCAATGCTTAAGAACGATTCATCCTCTGTGACTTTTCCGAAAGTTCGATGACTAATCTGCTACTTTTACATCTGTCAAAATAAATTCTAATCGCATGAGGTACCATAACACCATATCTAAGGACAAAAACGGAAGAAGGAGGACCGGCCATTCAAGGGATTTAAGGATTTTCTTGAACGGCTTAGGGAACTGTAATCTGCCGATTGTATCTCTTTTCATAGGAAGAAAAATTACGATAGTTCGTTTGCTGTTTGTGTTAGTGCTTTCCAGAATAGTATGTACCTCGTACACTAACTATAGTGATAAAGCTCCTTGCGGATCTATAAAGATAAATTCAATTTTTGGTTACACGATCGACTCGATATCATTTTTTAAATTGATTTAAACTTGTCTGTCCGTCTGCCCGTATGTCTGATGTATGTACAGGTATGTACATTCAATCTATAGGTCACAATTTTTAAGATGTTTCATCAAGATTTGTTACACTGACATCTTTTGGCCCAAGGATGAACGTTATTGAAAATGGGTAAGGTGGTTTAACAACAAACTCTCGTATGGCATCTTCTTTGAAAAAAACCATTACATATAAAAAATTTTCAATTGAAAGAAATTGCGTTAAAAGAATAAAGGAAAAGCAGCTGAGTGCTAGTATATAGATGTACTAAATTCATATGAAAAGATCGGATCGAAGGGAGCAGTGTTTTTGACCTGCTTATGCATGTAATCATCTCTATGAAAAGTACGCCCGTATATGGCGAAATGTAGATTTCAATATAATTCATGGCGAAGATTTACCCATAATAGCGATTTACGAAATTCGGACTACGTAGTCTTGAGCGGCACCTCACACATAAGCGTTGTCATGAAAACTAAGCCTCTACATAGCAACGAAGTGTAATTTTTGGTACTTTATTACGAAAAAGGGTGACGAGCAACTATACCTTTGTCTGGACTACGTCAACTCATGTTTTCGCCATCTCCCCTGTAAATATTCGCACAAAGAGTGTGTCCTTTACATGAAACTGAAGTATAATTTTTGTTATTTTATTAGAGGTGAAGAGGTACAAGGTGAAGAGGTGCGGGAAATTTAATGGTCGTCCTTGTCCGACTATAATGCATTTACGTAAATTTTAAGGTAAATTTTCATTTTGTATTTTTAGAGATTCACAGTTAGAAAAATTAATTTAAAATGTGAATCTGAAGCAATCCGATTCATAAGTTTTTCTTTTGGAAAATGATTCCTATATCACCTTCACATTTTGTGCGAATATGGAAATCATTGGCAAGAAAAAATAGGGGAAAATGTTTTGCGATGAACTGTACTTACGTGTACTTACTATATATGTTCGTGTATTTTTAATGCATACATGTATGTAAGTATTTAAAACACTTTGAAGTTCCGCATGATTTGCTAAAGAGCATATTTAAATAAAGCCTTGACTTGTTTCGGGGTACAACAATGTTATATTACAGGTATTACAACAATAAATAGTGAAATGCCAAGAACAACAAATAAAAGCAATTGGTCAGGGTGGAGATTTCACAGTTACTATACTAATTGTTCGAAAACTGAGCTCTTTTGCACATACACACAATATGTGGACCCCAATCTACTGCTTGTAATTTATATAATCTAAATAACTGAACGTCTATAGGCGGCTTTCGCCTTTTAAAGTCACCTTTATTCATATAAGTGTTTGTTTGTTTCTTTCTTTTAAGTTCATTTGCTCCCTTGCATTTTTGTTGATTTGTCGGCTTGACGACTGGTCAGCCAACCGTCATCATTTGCTTTGGTTAGGAAAACATCAAAGTGTGAAATTCAATATGCGTAATAATACACGTTTAGTTTTGTAACAAAGAAAATGAGGGAAAATTATGTGTAATTGAAATCCCCATGTAAATAAATAACTTTTCATTATGCTTAAGAAGTTCAAAAACAACAACGACGAAAAATATTAATAATAATAATAATAATAATAATAGTAAGAAAGGTTTCTTACTTAACATATCGTTAGAATTTATGAACTCAACATTTGTGAATACGTGTTTCTTTTTGTTTTTCTCTCTCTACAAAAAAGAAAAAAAAAACAAGGTATTAAAAATATTAAAAAGAAAAAAAAAAGAGATGAGAAAATTATATGCGTTTTAAGGCGAAACTTGCACACCCATAAAAGATGAAGGTTTTCTTGTTTTTATTTATTTATTTTTTTTTTAAGCAAAAGCACGCCGCTAAGAAGTTTCTACATTGAATTTTTTCTTATTAACGGTGTAATTTCGGTGGATTATTTTGGGGTTCTCGCTGTTGGCTTTTGATGATAAGTTCGGAGGTTTTCTACCTCAAGTTTTTCGATGGTAAGATTTCGAAAAACGAATGGACTTGACGTACGGACAGCGCTAAATTGCGTTGGTTTTTAAGGCGACGACAGTTTTGATGTTACATCTCCCAATCGTCGGCGAATAGCATAACTAGAGGAGAATCAATATTCGTGGACAAATCGTGGGTGTCAACAATCAAAAATCAGTTTTCTTACTTTCTACTTTCATTTTTGCGGAATTCGACGCTCTCCGCTAAGAGATTGGTGAACGAATAGATGGACAGATGGACAAGTGGTAGTCATGAACCTTCAAATCTCTGGTGCGTATTTCAGAGAGTTACTAAATGTTGAAGTCGATTAGTATAACATCTATTTCGTCTTATCTTGCAAGAAAAAAAAAAAAAAAATATATATATATATATATATATATATTTATATACGAAAGTATACGAAAAGAATAAAATAATGCAAAACACATTTTTTTGCGCATTATGCGTTGCGTGCGTGCATAACTTTACGGCAGACTGCAGCCATAGGAAGTACAATTTTCCGAAGAGGGTTTCATTTCTTTTATTACACAATCGTATATGAAGTTTATTTTTATACTATATTTACAAGATGGTTGCGGTGAATGCATATTTTAGTAAAATTTATTCATAATAAATGTTGAAATTATGCCAAGAAGTGAATAAAGATAGAGGAGTACAATGTTTTCAAGATTTCTATCTGATCAAAAAGAATCACTTGCGAAACTAATGTTATGTCATTGTTTAACAAATCAAAGTTGAAATTATAGTCGAAGAATTCATTATGTTATGTTTTGCTTACTTTTGATAATTAATTTCTTTTTCATACCTATCAGCAAAAGGCGAACAGTTTGCACATTTCATCAACACATTTGCAATGTCTGGAAGGAAGAGCCGTCAGCTGCCCTGCAAAAGCTATCTATTCTTAATCGGTATAACATAGCAAGCTGATCTAGACTTGTCTGTCTATCCGTCCACCACAAAAATTAAGATATCGAGTCTGTCGAATTCTCAGAAATATTGAACGTTCTCGCTTATGCACTTTGATGTAGAAAGACGCAATATTAACCCCCAGTGCATCAATGCTCCTAAAAGCAAAACAATGGATTTTTTGCTCATTACCCTTTCAAACAACTCTCCACGTATAATGTCCGGGCGGTCTTACGGCAGGGAACAACAAACTCAATGTTATCGAAAGAGTAACGAAATTTCTTTCCTTCGGCATATACGTTTTACGATAAAGGCTTGGGATCTGTGTACGGGGAATGTCTGAATAATTTCCGACAGAAGAAAGAAAAGACAATTTTTCTTTAGTTTTTTTTCCTTCTTAAATATTTTCGTATTGCTAACTGTGCACCGTACATGTATACATAAGCGTAGCCAATCTGATAAGATTTGCATTTTTCCTGTTGAGAGATTTTGTAATGAATAATTTATTATGAAATTTTTGTTCTTTGCATTAATCATAGTGAATATAATTTAAAAAAAAATAAACGTGCACGTATGTGGCCTGGACTGTTAAAAGATTAAAATTATTTTTATTTTTCTCTATGGACTCCTTGTAAGTCGGTATATTTCCCCGTTGAAGGCTATCTCTGCAAATTATCAAAGAACGCAATGAATGTCGAACATTCTGCCGCCTGTCGAACATTCAACGCCTTACTTGTGGAACAAGAAAAAAAAAGGCGCTTAGGACTAAATCTGAATGTAGGTCAAGCAATTCTCATTGTAATTCGTAAACTTGCACCATTGTAACCGTTGAGGTGAGGTGTTTGGCTGTAATATTTAATGGAATAGGGAACTTGATAATCCTTTTTCTTTTTAATTTTAATGCAGCGAATCGTTTGAACCTTTGAGACTTTAGTTAAAGAACGATCATAATTAATGGACCAACAATCTTAAGCGCAAACACCATCTGATCATGTCCATTTACACTCAGAATGTATAGAAAATTGTTGAATAAATTTGCTGATGGTGGACACACAGCATTAGCATTTTTAGCAGCGCTCCCGGATCGAAATTACGACAATAAAACTTGCGGCTTTCCCGAACTCAATTATGAATCTATATTAGGGAGGATAGCTCGCCTGTAGATGGACAGAATTGTAAGTTCTCGGGGCATTCTCGGAGCTACAGTATGGTAGTAAATTGCACGGCTTTCCCGGACTCGATCACAAATGCGTGCTACTGATGGAAGTTAGTGTAAACGCAAGGGCATAGAGAGAGAGAGAGAGAGAGAGAGAGAGAGAGAGAGCCAGACCAACTTCACTTGACAAGAGCCCGGCATACATTGCGACGTTCTGAAGTGAGCAAAGTAGTTGCGTGCCCATGGAGTGGTATGTAAAATCATAAACCATTTAACTCGTGCGTCACAAGGTCCTTAGGTGAATAGATTACTCGCCAAGTAAGGTGAAAATACCGCGCTACTCGTTTTTTTCAAATTCTCTTCTGACATACAACTAAACCTTGCCGCAATCGATTTTCAATTGTAGCCAGAATTTAATTTTTAAGAACTGAAGTGATTTACGCGCAGGCCTTAGTTAGCAGCTTAACTAAAACAGGCCGGAACAGGCGTTAATATCTTAACGGGATTCCCGAAAAATTTAGTGTGATGATAACAAGTGCTTTGGGTCAACTGACACACATACGATATAATTAGAAGCACGAGTTTCGAATTTTTCGTAGCAAAGGGGCGTAGGCGTACTCTGTACTTTTACTTTAATATTATATGTAATTTTAATTCGTTTCATTCTTGCATTCTAAGATTTTCCAAAATACAAATGTATGCCGTCCGTCTAAGGCATAGTTTAGCACTATCAAGGATCCGAACGAAATTCACAATTTCCCACTGGTCATATCAAACGTATGCATTGAGTTTTGTGAAAAACCATTCCGTTTATTAGCCACCCAGAAGGTGTAGATTCTAAAGACGAAAGAAAGCACAGCACTTAAATTTGCCATAAAATTTACACTCTTTTTTCATAATTTTTTCAAACGCAATAGTTTTGCACGAAATAATTTGCAATAAACATTAATAACTCAAGACTTTTATATTCTATATATAAATTTTCATATTTTAGTGTGCATAAGCACATTCGGGAAGACTAAAGTCCAAACTACTACCGATAGAGAGGAGAATTGCGTTGTTCAACTATTAAAATTTTTATGGAATAAAAATTCTGCAATGCCTTATAATATGCTTGAATGCTGCCAAGGTGCAAAGTGGGCGCAAAAGCAATTTCTATTATATTTTATTAAAGATATATTCAAAAGACTCTACATGTGAAGAGAAAAGCAATTGTTTGAGGTATAGTTTGTATTTGAAAATAGTTCTCTTAATAAACTGCTGGCTGTTTCGTATCACTCTATATAAGGGAGGAATGCAAGAAGGGGCGAAGAGAATATGAAATTGCATTGGAAAATTATACACGTTTCTATATAGAAATATATACGCAGGTATAAAACGATGTCTTTTGTGACGAGCGTTTGTTCTTAAAACCCTCCAATATTAGGACGAGTACAATATGCTTCACTGTTTTTGCAGTATTTTGTAAATAAATACTTGGCTTTTGTTCAAACGTTCAAATCTTGAACAATTTTATGCAATAAAATTATTATTTATGTCGTTTATTCAAAGAAAATATTATCGGAGAAGCAAAAAAAAAAAATTTTCAAAAAGCAATGTTTAGTATACAAGGTTTTTAGAGATGTTAAGGGGAGAAACCCCTTAGCAAATCAATTTTTTACAATATCTTTCGCGATACGTAAGGGATTTACGATAAGTCCATTTAAGTATTTTTTATTAAATAAAACAACGAGCTTTTCTTCTCGAGAATGGAACTTTTTTACTCAAATACTCGCTAAGCGAACAAATATTTCTAAAATCCTATATGTATCGCGATACCTAAGTGGACGAATGCCCTTTTTTGTTTCTTCACATTCGTACCCACAACGAAGCACGTAGGTCCCCAAATTGAAGATGGCTGGAATGAAAGCCTTTTGTATTGGAATTCATTTTTTTTTCTAGTACTGAACGGTACGCTTATCAACTTCCGCCTATATTATACCAAGTGGGCTGGGGCACAGATAGGTGTGTGTTCTGTGCGACGAAAACCTTGGAAGCATTATTTTCCTTGAGGAAGGATAGTCAGGCTTGGCCGTCCGGGACGTGTGGAGAGTCCGAAGGCAAGAGCGAAAAGCGTACAGTATGAGATCACCCAAAGCTGTATAGCTTGGTGTAAGTTCTGGTTTGAACGATAAGCCAAAAAATTAAAGGGTGTCCACGGGGGTCAGGTTGCCATAAGTAGGATTGCTCTGGCAGGAAGATGCACACAACCCATCGGAATGCCGGAGAATGCCTTCTTGCCTGACTGCTGGGTACGGCCCTTCGGGGAGTATTCGTGGTGGCTGTGGTTACCCCAAAGTCTCGCGGGGAGCTATTGAAGAGGTGCTTAGATAGGCCTCGACGTAGACCACTAAGGGAGAATTTGGCCCACACCCATCTTCTATTGCGTGATAATTTCGAATAATTTGTGGTGGTTGGTCCCTATTCGTGTCACACGGTGATTATCAGAAAGAAGAGAGAAAAGAGAAGGAAGAAAAATGTAGGGTGTCGGTGGTCGTAGACTCACGGATGTGTACCCTATCGACAAGCGTAATGCCTTTACCGATTGAGCACTTACTATAGCTACGGCCAAGGAAAATTCTACCGCACTTAAGATTTGAACCCGCGAACACTGACTTGGCAATCGCGGTTTTTATCGACAGAGCTATTCAGGCGGACATGGTAGGTCCACGGTAGTAATTTGATAAAAAAAATTAATCGTTCCAAATTTGGACTATGTAGGCCTATCTTTTGCGCTCTTTGGTATTG
>CCAG010007580.1:0-28328 GCA_001077435.1 Glossina morsitans morsitans | reverse complement strand
TTTTGTTTCTTCACATTCGTACCCACAACGAAGCACGTAGGTCCCCAAATTGAAGATGGCTGGAATGAAAGCCTTTTGTATTGGAATTCATTTTTTTTTCTAGTACTGAACGGTACGCTTATCAACTTCCGCCTATATTATTATTCTGTTCTTTCCTTTTGTGCTTAGATAGGCCTCGACGTAGACTACTAAACGAGAATTTGGCCCACATCCATTTTCTATTGCTGTACTTCAGGGTAGTGAGGTCCCCTTTAATGGGGATTGTCTCTCTCCCTGAGGGGTATTGAATCAACTAACCTCTCAATTGCCAATGGTTGTAGGCGACCCGTCTGATTAAGGCACATGCCAGGTGCAGACGTTAACACACAGACATATATATCTGTTCTTTCCTTTTGTCCAAAAGGAATGTCAACAAAAAACGATTTCCATTTTACTGAACATTCGAAATGCAGTAAAAATTTATATAATCACGCTTCTGGATATCAATTTTGATTAACAGATTTTAGACTTTCACATTTCAGAACATCAAACATGCCGTACAAGGTTTTTTTCGTTCGTTAAATATAACCTATCACTTCACTCAGCGAAGGCCCCCTATGCATCGTCATAAAGAAGTGACGAAAGGGAAGGAGGTAGGGAGGTGACCGCAGCATACTGGGCTCCAATCGGTAACTGTTATACCTTTGCCGAGACTGAGCACTCCCTATAGCTACGCGATCCAAGCAAACTCCACAGAATTGAGATTTTGGGCCCGCGAATACTGACTTGGTTGTCGCGATTCTTATCATTTTGACTATTCGAATGGTCTAAATTAGATGCTCAGTGGATGTGCTCGGGTCTTTACAAACATTTTTGTTTATGTTGGCTAAATGTTCAACGGTATTAATCTAAGATCGAGTCAGTTCTTTGAAAACACCTAAAAACTTTGCTATATCACGGCAGTTTTCTCACAATATATTTTCCGCTTAAATGCTATGCTGCACTTACAATGAAGCTTGAAAACAAAATTATGGGTAATGGGTTTTAAAAAGAGTTGGTGTTGATTCAAAATACAAAAGAAAAAAGAAAAAGAGGAATCAGCGATCACATCATACTGTATTCTAAGAATAGAGAACAAAGAACACATAACGAAATTCAAGGGCGGACGGTCGTGACTAAATGTATTGGGATGCTAATTGAGACCATGGACTTTTAGATCGGATCAGAGAAATTTCAATATCAATGGCCTTGAAAAATATTCGAATTAAATTTTAGACCGAGGTCTGCTTTATGCCGTAAGTTATCAACATGTGTGCAACGTTTCTAATTTTCCTTTTCATGCTTTACCGTCGAACGGTCATTGCAAAATATGGGCATTGGAGTTCCGTTTATTACGCACGGACAAAAGGACCGAAAATCCTGTGAAGTACAGATACTTTTTTCCTGTGTAAGGTGCCAGCGTTTGCGAAAACTTAAATTGGAAACTGATCGTTGGTAAGATATTCTATGAAAAAGTATAGCGCTTCGGTCATCCATACAGCAAGAGACACAATGGAGCCTTCAAGTGTTCTTTGGCGTAACTTTTGAAAATATCAGTTTGCGTTTAAAGTTCAAGTTAAACTCTTGATTATTGAATTTTTATTTTCATTACTTCAAAATGCTTAAATAGCTCGATGGAAATTTAAATTGTAATGCCCTCTCCTTTTGGGCTTCGTGGTAGCACCTCGTATTAGGTTGGCATGTGATTGTTTTCATATGAACCTGAAAATGCAATAACCTTTACTGAGTATTTGTTTTTTTTTTTAAGTATTATCGCTTGCAACAGTAAAAGCCTTAACTTAATCTCTAGTGTAACTCCCCTATTACAAATGTTTTTACATTATAAGCTTAACAATGTTGAACTTAAACTAAAAGGCTTAATTTACTCTACAATGGTTTCATAATAAGAACAAAACAAAAAAATAAAAAAGTTTACCCTACACCCCCTTTTAAAAAATGCAGCAGTAACCTAAAGTAATAAGATAAAAAAATAAAGTAATAAAGTACTACAGTTAAAAGTATTCACCTATATCGGTCACCGCAGGGTGACGGAGTGTGCTGTGTCGTACAAAAACATTGAAGAATTAATAAACACTGGTCATGAGAAGCTCCCACTAGAATGCCGGTGGGTGCAGCGGCTATTGGCGATAGAAAAGATAGAAAAGAGAAAGAGAAGGAGGAAAGAAAGAAGATTCGGAACCAGATGGAGGTATGGGCATCGTTCTATTTGATTGGAGATGGTAGTAGGTGTGAAAACATCCCTAACGCAGCGTTGCGCGTTAGATGTTACGTTAGTTTATCCAAACTCGTATTTATGTCTTCATGTTGCCATCACTCGCGTAATCTCGAAACTTTATTTATTTCGTCCAACTAATAAAAGCTCTTATTAAAATTCTCTCTCGGTAATTTACAGTTCCGATAGACGAACAATTGAACGTCTTCGGAAAACACATGAATGTAGTTAAGCGTTTCACAATTTGTTTCTGCTTTGCCCATAAAACCCAGAAATTGTGTAAGGAATGGTAGGAATGCGACCGAATGTTTGTACGACAAATTGGGAAAATCGAAAACGCGGGCACGCGGTTTGTAAAAGATGTCGCAAGATGTTTTAAATAAAATGTTAAAAAAAAAAAACACAATTTGTTGAGAGCAAAATTAACCTCCTAATGAAACAGTATCCGACATTCATCTTAAGGTTTAGGTGATTTTCTAACTGGATTTTTCATCTTTTAGTAATAAACGAACATCCTAAGCAAGGTCATTAAGGCAACGGTCTAGTCAATAATAACCGGCTTTTTCATTAACATATTGATAATTTATTATATTAAGCACATGCTTTTATTCCTACTCTGCAACTGTATGGTAAGCATATGAAGCAGCCAGCCGTACCAACCCAGGCCCATTAAAAATTACTAACAAGAAAAAAGACGAAAAAAAAAAAAAATTCGAAAACTGGTTTCTATGTCTCATAAGCTAAAGAGGCCAATGTTCGTTTTTTTTTTTTTTTTCTCTATATATACGGGCAAATACATATGTATAAATTTATGCATATATGTGTATATGTGGTACATGTACGTATACCAGATGTATTCTCAACTCATAAATTATATTTAATGTGTTTGTCTTTTATTTTCTTCTTGTTTTTTTTCTTCTTATTATTCATTCAAAAACAGAAAACATTTCACTCTAAAAACCCCACCTACCTACAAAGAGCCACATATCTATACTCAAACAACTAACTGGCATATATATGTCTTGGTTGTGAATAAATCATAAAGTTGTAAATTTGCGGCATTCGCTTTTTCTTCGCTTGTATGGTAAAAAACCACACGAAGTACGAAATTGTATTCACTTTAAAGCGAATTTTGAATACTCGCCATCAAAGGAAAGGAAAATTCCTTAAGTTGTTTTTTTCTTCTTCTTTATTATAATGGTTCGATCCGAGGAGTTTTTAAATTATATTAGCCGTGTCCATCATTAAAACCAATTAGTCTGTTGTCGTTTACAACAAATAGAGTAAGGAAAGCATTTCTCAAAAAAGAATTCCTGTGCACTTAATAGGATCTGTAATACCTTTTTGCGTATGTTACATATGGTAGCACAAAAGAAGTATCCTTTCATTTCTTTTGGTACTGGCTATAAAAGAGAAAAGAACCGTTTAACTGAGTGGTTTTTCCTTAAAGCACTGAAATAATTTAAACTTATGCCAATTAGAGTACAGTGGTGTTTGCTTGTAAAAACTGTATCATGGATTAACATTCAAATAACTCTTTTGGGAAATTTACTGTATAAACAAGTCCAAATAACACAAGCTACATGCATATATATACATATGTATGTGTACATGATTACTTATGCGAAAGACTGAGCAACAAAAGTTACATTTACAAAGCAATTAGTTCAAGCTACCCGTTACATAGATAAGTTCACCCTAAAATTACCGTAATATTCTTGTGTTTTCGACCTTTTATTTGATCAATTTGTGAAAAACTTAATCTATCGTTAATTATTAGCCTTGAATTAATCCATCACACATAATTAATCCATTGCACATATTGTTTTTTTGCAACTCTTGAAAAATGATTTATAGTTCATGTGTTTGTCAAGGTGTCACACTTACAATACTACTTAACGTTCGCTATAGATCGTTTCCCCCATGACCAATACAGGCGCCCTGATCTTATTAGTCGATTTTCGGGTTTTTGTTCGCTGTGGACGGCTGTCGGATGTTGCTCTCCACTCGGCTGCTTGCTGATTCCATGTTACATCCATCCATGGTCACATATCGCATGAAAAACGCTTTTCATTTCGTCTAAACACCTCCAACACGTTATTATTTTTGGTGAAAAGTGAGTTCACTTCGAATAGACTCTTCTAAAATACGTTCATGGAAAATGGTGGATGGGCTGACTTTTGGTATCTTTAGGGCATCAGTTATCTCGTGCAAGTCCATTTTTTAGTCTTTCAAAACCATTTTGTGCGCTTGGTTAATTTCTCTGGAACAACTTCTATAAGAATTCGGGCTATCAGAGCGTTCAACATCGTCGGCACGCATACGATTTTGCTTAAAATTAACAAACCATCCGTAAATTTATTTTTTCGACGGTTAACAATCGCCATAACGTCCTTTAAGCCAACGCTTTTTCTTAACTGTACTTTTTCTCATCAAAAAGTAATATTTGATCAACAAACGAAATACTGATTTTTCCATTACTTTGAAAATTGCAAGCTAGCGCCGCTAAAACAACTGCAACTTGTAAACTATAAATTATCTCAAGGCCATCAAATTCAGACACGTATCGTTTGAGGCTTGGTAGCTTTGAAAAATCATATGGGTCTGTCCACAGCGTTACCAAGTACTTGTCAGACCGGAGACTTATTGAGTGATGTGTTACACAAATTAATTGCGAATCTTTGAAATTAAAATGGCTATAAGGAATAAATTAAGTTGATAGAGAGCGTACGAGGCAATATAAACAAAGCTTTTATAGAAATACAATATTAGATCGTTGCGACTAATTATCATGCGATCAGCAAACGGAGTGGGTAATGAAGTACACCTACAAACTCTAACTAATGAAAAAGTTGTGAATTTCACTTGGATGGAAGGATTTATCATGCATGTCACATACCGCGTGCACCCCTACAATGATAGAAACAAATTGCGTACCTTTTGGTATGCTTGAATTGCTCCTATCATGACTGCGTGAGATCGGTGCCTGCGTTTCCTCTCCTGATTTGAATGTACTACCAGGGAGGCTTTAAAGTAGACTCATCTTTTACTATATCGATTTAAGCATGTCTGTCTGTCCATCTCCATATGTTTCTGTGTTCAATCCACGAGCCAGTTCTTGAGATATTTTGACAAAATTTGCTACATTGACCTGTTTTGGCTGAGGCATGAAATCTGTCAAACAACTTTTACGACCATTGCCGATCCAACGCTCATTTCGAAAAAATCGTTATTTGAAAAAAGATTGAAATTTTCAAAATTTCCCAACAACAATCGTATTTCGGCACACTACATACAAATCAACTAACTATACCAAATTTTTCATCATGTGGATCTACTTTCTATTCTCCAATAAGGAAATAAAATAAGGAAATCGATTTCAAAACTTATTCCTTTTTAAAAAAGTGGTTTCATTATAGGGTTCTCAAAGTGACCAAGACTAAGCCGTAAGCCGAAATTGGTCCCGAAGTTTTTAAGGAAGTGTTCTACTATTGTTCATAGTTAAGAAGAACAAACTTAAGTGCAACAATATATTTTGAGTACGTAATCGATATAAATGACGCACTATCTAGTGTTTTTTATAACTCTCTCCCAATATTTTGGAAGATTTTCAATTCTTTCTTTTTATAGTAAGAGACATTGTTTCTTTTCAAAAAGGAAAAAGTCATAAACTTTATATATCTTCCATAAATTTATTTTTTGCCGTTAACATTACGAACACTAAAAAGAAGATAATGAGAACTTTTAGATTGAAAGCGGGAAGTACGCAAGTTTTTGCAATTAGAAGACCCGATATTTTACTGTTGTCATAATGAGAGAGATAGTCCTTGTTTGATTCACTAAATGGTATGAATTTGGTTGAACGGCATTTGTTTGGCGATCAAACACTTTCAAAGTCACGTCAGCATTTGCCAACCATGCATTTGATGTATCGTATGCACGCAAGAGAAGAGGCGTAGCTTAAACGCCACATATGTATACATTGTTTAGGTGGGAAATTATGCATGAACACAGTAAAGAAGATTAAGACCACACAATGTTCTACGCTTTGTCAAAAAATTTACTGAAAATTTTCTTTCGCCATAAATTTACTCTTTATACAGGCATTGTGTGGAAAGGAGCAAACTATGAAAATGCAAAACGGAAAGAAAGAAAAAGTGAAGTTGTATTTAGTTCAAAACGAATCACAGATCTTCATCACAGTTTCTTTTTTTTTTTCCTAATTGATCGAAAGCATTTTTGCTTTGAACAACACGGCCCCGTTAAAAAGCCAGAATAAATTTTAAAAGGAGATCAGCTTAGTAGAGGAGGTAAGTTACTGCAATAATACCTTGAGAACTTGCTTTTTAGGCTGTTTGGCGATTGTGATGGGCGTGTTCGATTCCCATCTCAGCTTTTTACCCTAACACTGACAACTTTAATAGCTTGCCACAAAAGTTGCAAAAATGAGGATAAGAAGATGAAATTGAGCACAAGCATTGCTTGATCGATTAAGAATCCAAGATGAAAAATGGGTGTATGTGTTCACATAGACGCCCTCGAGAGATCAGAAACTGACACAACCTTCTACATTTTCGTCTAAATCTTTGAAGATATATAGGAAAATATGCTATGCTAATGTTCTCTCGATCAGTTTACTAGTATGTGCAATAAAGTTTTAATTCCAGCTTACATCCAAGTTTTTTTAACGCATCTTAGCATTTCCCTCGTCCGATTACAGATAACACATAAATTTGTATATATAGCTGAATGTTACAAAGTAAACGAACAAATTAGCATATCTCTATTCTTTGTTGGTGCGTACGAAACGAAAAAGACAATCTTGCCATCCACAACCAATCAATAAAAGAAAAAAGCTTTGAAATATAATACGCTTTTATAATATGATAAAAAGCACCAATAAATAGTATTATGGACCATGACTATGTATGTCTATGGTAAGTCGGCAACAATGATGTGTGTTCATGGGAATTAATGCCATTCATAAGTAGTGTAGTTATATGTGGGGGAGAGGAAAGAAAGGCTAACATTTGTGATGATCGCAACATGCATTCGTTCGCCTTCATGCTTACAAAATTTCAATACGCGTTTAAAAAAAGATTTATTATATGATTGCAATAAATTTGAAATATTTGTATTATTTCGTTTAATACCATACACTTACGCACATTAATTTTACCAAGCGACCAATGGAACGGACAATACAAAGTAAACATTAAACTCTTTTTACTTCTGAATTAACTCTCACCACACAATTATGAGATACGTATGCAGAAGTATTTTTTGTATTTGTCTCTCTCTCTCTCTCTCACATACTCTTTCTCTCTCACTATGGTTCGCTCTTTTGTATAGTGCTTGTCTGTTTTTCGCTCTACGCTATGACGTAAACCATTTATTTGTGTTCTCAATGTTTTCTTTACTTCTTCGATCTGCAGATAAATTATATCTTATTGCCAGACAGCTTGTCTGTGTTGATTTTATTTTTATTTATTTATTTCTTTTTTTTACGGTTTATCTCAACAACATGACGTAGTAGGGTCACAATGTACATATATGTACACACAGTTGATCGTGTTTATAGTTGAAGCTTTTTCTTTTTTTAGTTATGTTTATGTTATTGATTGCTAGACGTTTACTGTTGCATTTATATGTGTGTGTTTTTTAATCAGTTTTTATAATAGCGATTTTGTTGTAATTACAAAAACGTTTTCAACGCGATCGCAAATGAGATGTAAAGTTAGAAAGCATCATTTACCTTGAATTCTTTGCTGTATACCTTTCAGTGAGGCGTTAAGACATCTTTAAAGGATAATCGATTTGCAGGTCGTGTAGGGGATATATTAAACAGTTTTGGGTAAAATGATTTTCATTCGAAAAATAACATCATCATCCTTTATGCATTAAATATGACTCGTTATAATCGACACCATTTGTGATACATAGGCATATTATGTTTGTGCGCATGTATGCAACCTACGGAAAAACTTGAGATAGATTTCCCTCTCATTGTATTTTTCGGTTCAGAATTATTTTCTGAATCGATTTAAGCTTGTCTGTCAGTCTATCCGTCTTGTTTGACCGTTGTCCGCTTGTCCGACCATTTCCCATATAACGCGTTATTTTCAAAAGTTATTATATGAATAACAGTAAGGTAGGTGTAGGGTATTTAATACTGAGGTGGTATAAGAGGTGGTATTTTTTAACGGTGGTATCCACAAAGCTTTATTAATTTAAATTTACCGAATTATACACGCCCACCGTCTCAAAGTAATACCTAATATGCATATGCCGATATTCAATAAGCACTGAACTATCTTACAACAAATACAGGTCACTGCTAATATTAATATAATGAAAATGAAGGAGACATTTTGGCGTGTCTCGCAATAGATAGGTGGCTTTCGAACCGCTTAACTTTGGCAGTACCAATGGTATCGTGCTAGACTATACAGTGTGCATAAGGCGACAGTTCGTCAATAATTAAACTAACCCAACATTAGTCTTCTGAAAGCCCCACTACATTTTACGATATCACTTCGACCATAACATTTCGCGGGCTTATGAAAAAATTCGTTCGTGAAGATGTTTTATCAAATGCATCACGCAAGCCGCTCGTTCATTTCCGTTGTGAAAATTAATGCGTTAAACATGGATACCGCTCTTATCGACGTCTTCGTTCATAAAACTAAGCATTGATCAAAAAGCAGTTTGAAAAAGCCATGATTTGGCTACCATAAGAAATTTATATGTTAGCTCTTGCTGGCGAAGGCGTTGATAAAGCTGATCAAATTATTTAAAACCTTGAGTTGGACCGGTACACTTCGTTTTGCGATATCATTACGCAACCAAGCATTAATCAAAAAGCGGTTTTAATCAGGTATATAATGGAAGTCAAGTTTTTTTTTTCATTTTTAACAGATTAATAGCAAGTACTGTACGATAATAACGTAGCAAAAGTTCGTGGATGAAGTCGCATAAACGATGGTAAAGCCCACATTGAAGAGCGTTAATTCAATGCTTTGTATTTCGTGGGATTGAAAGCGATACGTGCATCATAAGTAGTTGCAATTTGGCAAGCGCTAGTCAACAACTAATACGAGTAAAGCACGCCATTGAGGTGAAGCGCCCGGAATTGGTCAATAGGAGAATCGTCCTCTTCAGTCACGCGAATGCTAAAGCAGATTTTTAACGATTTCGTCAATATTGAAAAAACTTGACTGGGAATTTTTGATGCATACATCGTATAGCTCTGACCTTGTTACCATTTTCAATCTCTATAGGATAAAAAGGTGTTTTTAAAACTTGTGAAAACCGCTCGGTTCACCTTTTCGTCGGAAAATTCGTAATGTTCTGTAAGGATCGCATCGTGACTTTACCAGAGAAATGACAAAAAATGATCGGCCAAAATGTTCATCCGAATTTCGGTGGAAAAATGCAATTAGGTTTTTGCCTACCGAGCAATACTATTATTATTGATTATATTTTATTTTAGATTATGATAGTAATAAATATATGATAATGAATACGTGTTTTCAAAGCTTTTCGATCCACTGCGTTTTCTTAGATATTTCCGAATTTTTAAAAACTTTAATTCGACAAAAAGAATTGTTTGTTTTCACCCGATCTGCTATCCATAAATACATAAATTTTTTAAAAAAGTAAGGTATCGGTGAAAACTTGAAATTATTGTCTATCGCTTGCTACTATTTCTCACATTTGTCAAGCGCCATATGAATTCGGTGTGTTGAGGCTACCTCTAGAAGGACCCGTCTTTTGCGCGTGGTTATAAGAATACAAGCCTTGCTCGAAAACACGGTAAGTGAAAATAAGAAGAATTACTGCTCAATACAACGCGTGAGTAACATAGTCCAGTTCAGTAAAGGCACTGTTTTTAAGATTAGCTTGATGTCAATCCTTTTGGTATATTGCACTCCTCTTTCGATTTAATTGCATCAATTATTATTGGTAGCATTCCCAAGTGATGGGTTTATTTTGTTAGGCTAACTCATAGTATAGTATACTCAGCGATCTTTCAAAATAGGCACTGGTGGTGACCTATTAAAAACTTACAAGCAAGCGAAAACACTATAGTGGGGCATAGTCCAACATTAAATACCCTACATCACTATACAGTTATCCATACGATGAGAATTCATCAAAAAAGTGATCCGATTCAGCAGATAGACACGCCATCTTCGGTATAATACCAGATGGGTCTATCTAAACTCGATCGGAATGTTTCATACGCACAAACTTATTATACCCTTTTACCACAAGTGATGTAGGGTATAAGAACTATCTTGTGTAGACATCAGTTTTTTTGGTGTATGTATGTGCTTATGTATTATTATATATATGTATATTTTTTTTTTAATATGATGTGGATGTGTATGCAAACGGTAAGTGTCATGCCTTTATCAACTCGGCACTCATTGCAGCTCTGACTAAGTATAGTCAAATCGAATTGAGATCTATTGCCTACACTATTGCGTAAACTTTAAGGACAATATTTTCAGATGGCGAAGAAGTCTCCCTTTCATTCAGCAACCTGCAGTGCAGCCTTCATAACAAAGATGATGCGAACTACTGGGTACTTTAATTACATCCTCCCTTCTTCTCACGAGGGTATAAAAATTCCGCTAAACATTATGATAATATATATATATATATATATATATATATATGTGTGTCTGTATACACCGCAGACCTAATACTTCACATGATGCCAACTACTACTACTACTATTACTACTACTACTAGTAATTCTGCACAATGACCAGCTTAATAAAATCTATTGTGAACAAAATAAAAATCTGTACACCCCATTATGCATATGTACGTACGTACGTGAATGGACATGATTTTTGATTTGTATGTGCCCATAAACGTAGATGGTGTAGGTAGGTATATGTGCACTTTGCATTTATATGCGCAGGTTTGTTTTTATTTTCTGTTCTGTTGACCACTTTAAACACATTTTACATTTTGTTTACTTTTGTAGCTGGCACAACAAAGTCAAAGTGAATTTATTCATGTTTTCATTCTTTGCTGCATATGCATGCATGTACATATTATGTTACTAAAAGTGTTTTCTCTTTTTTGTTATTGTTATGTTGTTGTTAAAGCCTCATCGGTTCTTTTTGAAAGTTTGCCGCTTTGTCGGCTTTACTGACAACTTCAATCAATTTCACCAAGTTCAACAAAGATACACTAACACTGCATTGCGTGCATGTGTGTATCTATAAGCGGTTAGATGGCGAGTTTTTATGTTCACATGTACGCGGACACGCAAATATGTAAATAAATTTGCCTTAGTGTATGTTGCGGTCTTTTTGCATTAGACAATATCTTCAGCGAAATCATATCTTAGCTTGGGGATAAGGTTATCGTAAACACTTCGATTTCTCTCTCTCTCTCTCTTATTTAGCGGGAATGGAAAATACGGTGAGGGCAACAGTTTAACAATCGACTTAATATGTTGTAGGTGTGTGAATATGACTCCGCCATTTTGTAACAGAGCCGGTCTTGAATAAAACTGTGACTTCTTCATTCGAAAGTACTGTCTCTATGTTATGTACCCAGCGTAGTTTCTTGAAGCTTTGAATAGTTATAGTTTCGTGTCGAACAAACGCCATTTATGGGAGTGTGTATTTTCCCGGTTTAAGTCGAGAGATTGTGATGATAAATCGTTACGAATGATGATCCGTTTCCAAGGCCGTAAACGCGCCGGTAATATCGACGATATCTGTGGCGACCCGGCGAATTGTGCCATTGTGAATGAAACTATCACTGTGGAACGCTACCACCGTAATTGATGACATCGGTATTTAGACTGGGCCCCAAATGGAAAAAGCTGCTGGAGAGGTGTTTGCAGTTCTAACGTAGAATGTCTCACTTTCTCCGCTATTATCAGCAGACATTACTCCATCCGATTAGCACCGGTTTCAAGAGATGACTTATTGTCCACCCTCCCGATGTTATCCAAAAATGGGTTATTTTATACCTTAACCTTAAAAGATCCTTTCCGAACGGAATTCATATTACTTCTAAAATATTGAACCTAGCGATGGACAATATTTGGAATATAAAATGTATAAACACTGTTTTGGAATAAAGCCTCGGATATCGAAAATAAAGGCGTAAGCAACACCCAATATATATTGACATTAGGTAGATTAAATGCTTTAAAGGTATTGTTGACGGAGGGCAAAGCGTTTAGAATAGCTTTTAAAACTAGTGCGTCTAAGTGTCTAAGTCTCCTATTGCCATAGTGTAGGTCAGCGCGTACGAACACTCTGCAAGCTGATGGAAAAACTATTTTCCATATTTCACTTCTTCGTCGGAAAGTTACTTTCTTGTGGTAACATTAAACTGCAACTGTCCTTCGGGGGTGTATTGCCACAGACAAAAAAAGTCTTTGCTCGAAAGTGACGTATGCGTTCGATTTAATTTGGTCAATTTCAAGTTTTTCCGAATTGGTGAATGACTTTAAAGATCGGTTATTGCACCAACGAACATCAATACGATGGAAAATTATAAATTATGTCGGTAGACGCAAACTTGCATGAATATTGTCTGCGGGTTGCATTTGTCATGACTGAACGATGAAGGGTTCATAAAGAGTCACAGTTCAAGTAGAAGAAGAAATTTAGATGTACAATAGCAGCGTTTCGAAAACTAAGTCAGTTGCCATTGTACACTTCGACAATGACACTTACTACCAGGAGTTGATCCTCTGAGCACTTACAACTTCAAATTAATGGCTGATTTGCCTCATTGTCTTGATGTGATGCGTAATGAGTTCATTTTATTCGCCACCATATTGACAGCTAAGGTCTTCATGTGTAAATCCCAGCTTCCTATTTCCTTAACTATTACATACGAAAACAGACAAGTGATGGAGTTTTCTGTGCGTTACCTTATAACTAGCGATCTTACGAGGAATAAAGAATGTGTTATGCGGCTCAACTTACATAGAGAAGGGTAACAAAATTACCATACATTGGTATAAAATTTTGCACGAATTTTTATCGGAGCGACGCAAGAATTTATTTATTCGTTCATATGGAACAAAATGAATATAATTTTCAAGTGTAATTGGAGTTTTTTGGAATTCGCGCAGTTATTATTATTATTGACGATAATTTGAAATTTCATTCATATTACGTTTCAAGAAATAAAACAAAAATACTTAATAAATAAATACCACTCTTTAGTATTTCCGGTCATTCACGAAAAATGCTGACTTTTCTTAAGCTTGTGAAAAGAATTTCCCCTAAACTAAACCCACATACCATTTGCTGAATAATTTAGGTTTTTGCAATATTCTTGAATTTCAATATTACGTGCGAAGGTCAGTCTAAGCGTTTTGAATAAACAAAAATAGTTACGTTTTTTTTTAATTTTATTGCTTTTCCTTTACACTGACTTTACTTCCAAATATTGTGTTAGCGTTTTTAATGCAAGTTTGTAATTGCGTTTGCAATAAATTATGCTTGTTTCGATCTCTGATCGACAGTTTTCGCATACTCTACAATTATGAATAATAGACGCAATAGATGTTTGCAATCTATATGACATTTTGGAACCGACTTATTAGCCATAACCATTGCACATCTCGTCTATTTGCAGTTAAAATTCTGATCGTCCAGAAAGTTTGAAACAAGACCTTAAGACCTTCGTACAATCGATTTCAGTATACTTTTCCCGTTTCAAAATGCCTTTAGTTTGCACCAGAATTCTCTATAATTTCTAAAGAAATGAAAACGAGATCTGAAAAAAAAGAACATAAAATTGCAAATATTGCTGCCAGTTGTTCGTTCACCAACTATGCTACAATTTGGTTCAAATATTCTCCAAGTCCATCCAAGTCAAAGCTTAGTGCAAAAACAAGCTCTCGATCGTTAAACAATCAACCCTCTAATTACATTTTAGCAAAGATATTTGAGAAGAACAGAGTAAAACTTTTCCGCTTTAAATTAATTAATTATAGCAAAATGAGTAAAAATTCTACAGTGTGCCACGGCCCACTATTAAATATCTTGCACTAATCTGCAAATATTTACGCAGTGACTTTTAAAAATAAGGCGTCATATGAGAAGTGATGGAAAATGTAGTCCAATTTGAGCCATGCCCTTGGAATAAAATACTTCAGTGTACCAAATTTCATCAGGATATCTTAGAAAATGAAGACCTTTGTGTTGAACGCAAGAACACAACGGGGACAGAGGGACATACAAGGTTAAATCGACTCAGAAAGTGACTCTGATGGTCGGTCTATCTCAAATCCCTTTGTATACTACGTACATCCCCACAAGCGCAATATATCCTTTCACCTCAAGTGGTGCAGGCGATAGAAACCAGCGTGGTCTGCTAGCTTTTCAAACAAAGTAAATTTTTTTTAATTGCTAACAAGTGAATGCTAAGTAAATGAAGACGAGGACCTTATGGGACCAAATAAATCCCATAAAATTGGAATGATAAAACTAAAAAGAAACTGCAGGATGAAGTTAAGGCGCGTTTTTGATTAATAAACAAAATATATAATAGAATGATGTCTTCAATATACCCCACTAAGCAGTTAATATTTTTGATTAGTTAATACTTTTGATAGGTTTGATCTTCGATTGCATTTCATCTACGTACAGATATATATGAAATACGGGTTCATACAGGTAATATCCAGAAGATACTCTAAAATATATACTTTTCAAAAGATCGCTATTTTCTTCATCTTCATCAAGAGCTACCGCTGTAGCCAAATAGTTAATTAGTCAGAAATCCGAGTATCATGTTGGCCCTCCTCAGTGCAGTGGATCATACTTTAATTATGATTGGCGTGAGGCCGAATTGTAGCGAATGCTCCACTGGTCAGGGCATAACACTTACCGATGGAACACATCCCTGCTGTCACATTTCGTTTTGACCATGGTAGTATTGTCTGTGTGGGAATTCTCTAAGTGACTGCCCAATAAAAAAAAAAAGACAAGATCAAGCAACAAAATTAGCTTTTTACCCAACAACATCTAAACGTTTATTGTTGGTGGTTTACGAGTAAAGAGTAAAGTACACAATTTTTTGTTTTTTTACTTTTGAAACCTGAGACATTGCCTATTACACTATAAGCGTGACCTTCGACTGATTGCGGCCCTTCAATACCAACCTGCGTGCAAGAATGCCCAGGGTTTCCATCAAATATGGTGGCGATATCTTCAGTTTCGCGATCAGGGGAATGTTTACCGCAAACGTTACAAAGGCAGGCGAGGCAGGCCGATGACTTGTCAATCAATTCAGAATTTGATGTCGATTATGAATATATTTATTTTATCGCTGAGTCCCGTCTTTCCTTCCCTTCTTTCAGGGATTTGCCAACGTTCTGAAGAAATTCTTTCCTTTCTGTGACGTTGCGTATAAAAATTGCGTGAATTTATAATAGAAACGTAATTTCTCTTATCATTATGACAAATATACTCGAAGTAAAACAGTTAAAGGGTTCAAAACAGGCCTACTACCGAAACAGAAACTTTATTAGAAATTAAGTTAAACGTTTAACGGAGATCTATAGTCGCAAGAATTCGGAAGGGCTGCCTAAAAGTTCAGTGATCGGATCGATCGAACGAAATTATTTGAAATATTTTATTATTATTCACATACGGGATGGCATGAATCGAAAAGTTGTTTCTCGTGTTTTGAAACACATTTCAAATTTCAATTAACGAACACATTTATTTGTTTATTAGTTTTCTGTTACACACAACAGCATTAGCATTAAAATGAACTTTTTATTTGTATTAAAGTTTTTGCCTCTATTTGTGTTTTTTCTGCTTAAGTAGCAGAGGAGTTTTATTACCTTGATGCATGTCAGTATGAGTGTGTGTGTGTGTATATATCTCGCTCGCAAGTGCACACATTTATGTTCATCAATTCATTTATACGTACGAATAGAAAATTTGTTAAAATTATAAAATGTGTTGTTCGTCGGTACTTTATTCAAGACAGTGTGTTCTTGCAAACTAATTATAATTTCTTTGTGTTTATGCGTATATGTGTGTTTATTTTGTATACAGGTGCGTTTCATTAAATTGTATAATTATGTGTGCATGGTGTGCATTTAATGTCTGTACAACATTAGGAAATCCATTTAAGTATACGTGTGCACATGAACGTTTAAACACACACACAGAACCAAATCTTGCACATATCAAGAAAATGGAATCAATCTTTGCCTCCAGACAAAATGAAATGTATCTTAATTGCATAGTCCATGAGCGCAAAACATTACAAAAAAAAAAATGTTTTTTTCATTGTTAATGTTAAAGACTAAAGAGTTTAGCCAACATCCAAAGATCTGATGTATATATATACATATGTGGAATCGTATGGAACGGAATAGTTCTGTAACTTCAAATTTACAAAATTTCAGGGTCCGTTACTGGTTTTTCCTGCTGAACTCAGTTTGGAAAACACATTATTATGTTACCTGTAAACGCTTCAATGAAATGTTGATCAGCGTTTAATAACAATGTGCTGATCACTGATTACTCATTTCCTATACATTTATAGCAATAATTAGTGTTAAGTTCTGTAAAAGCATTTAAACGCGAAGAATAAAAGAAAAAACGCGATTCCACATTTGAGAGAGTGAGATATACTGAGATATACTGAGTTAGTTACAACATCATTTGCAAAATTGAAAAATCATGCTGGGCTTTTAAATTGGTTCAGTCATTTACACACTTGCTATCAATTCCCAAGAGATCGTGCTTTGCTTTCCTCAACGCGTTTTCTTGCATGGGAAGGCAAGATCTTTTAAAAGTAAGGCGTTAGTTGTGCTAACCATTCCATCTGTACTTTGTCATTGAAAGACTCTATAGAGCAGCTAATCGTTAGTCGGCTGACTGCAAGCTTCTTCACTAAGCGATTAGCTACTGTGCATTTCCTAGATTTACAACAGGTCTGTGAAACTTTGAAGAGGTCAGAGAACTGGTAATGTGATTGCGTGCTTTGTGGGTCGAAACTTCTTCACGGACATGGAATGGATAAAGAGTTATGCGGCAATCCGAAATTTACGTACGATCCGAATGCAATAGTAGCTATATGCCCGAACTATGCGGACCACGGGTGCCAGCGTGCCCTACTCAATAGATTGCATGCGTAAAGCATTTTTCAATGCGTATGGCGGGGTTGACTGGGAATGACGGAGCGACTGACTATTGGTTATGGTTACTACAAAATTGCGTTAAATAATTAGAGGTGTGACATAGGCCTTGCTTTGCTCAGGCGGGAGCACTCGGGCCATACCCAATCTCTCATATCTTGCACTCCCGCTTGTTATAGGCCTGCTAAGCGACGCAGGAGTATCTGAAATGCATGTTATCCCACGCATACAACGCTTAATAATCAAATCCGGACACAGGTCGTCTATACTACCTAAGGAACTGGAACAATCTGTGAACCAGGTAAAACTTTCAATACGCTTTCGTTAATGACTCATAAGCAGACGTGGCAGACATTAATTGAAAATTTCGGTCAAAACATTATGCAAAATTATATTAGCAGGCACAGTTTTGTAAAAAGAGATTCATGCGTCTATCTTTAACGAAAATAGCGACACATTTACGTATATACAGGAACCGCAATTAAGTTTCAAGGTGAAATTTTAGATTGCAAATGCCTTCGTTCATCGTCGATGGAATTTGCTTCCTTTTGATGTTCAATCATCGATCTGAAACGTTGTAATTTAACCTCAGATCTTGGCTGTTTATTTATTAGCGATTGTGATGAAGATTTTCGCTTAAATTAATTCGCTTAAAGGAATAAAAAATTCCGAAGAAAGTTTCTCGCAAACAGTTAATTAAAGCAAGGAATTTGAAAAGAAATTTCAAAATTTTTGTATTAGAAAAGCTTTCAAGAGAACTTTTTTGAGAAGAAAATTGAAAAATGAGAAAATTTGTTTTGAAAATTTGGAAATTAATTAACATTTAATTGATTGATTCTCCCGCTAGTTCAAATATGTCACATTCGCTCGTCATCTTCCCCTTACAGCAGAGGAAGAAGTGTACCCACAATGTATGCATGTATGTGTGCATGCATGTGGTAAAGCACTCTTTTGTACTATTGTACAATTTACCTGAAACCGAAAGCTGAAACCTTAAAAGTAGCACATGATAGCATCTACAATTGCTCTGACCATGTCGTCTTATTGTCTGTTAACTTAGATTCTCTGGTCGTTGTTGCTGGTTTTTTGTTTTTGTTTTTGTTTTTTTTAAATGCATTTATAAAGTTAAGCGAAACATGAGAATGAGCTTTGGCTGGCTGGCTGATTGACTGACTGAATGACTGGCTGACTGAATAAGTAAGTGAACGGTTTGCTGTTTGCTTTTTGTGTTTATATCTATCTCCATATATGTATGTGTATGTGTATGTTTATGTGTATGTTTATGTATGTATGCCCATCACTGTGGTTTATGGTTGTCTGTAGTCAATTGCAAAATTGTCAAATTGCTTTGTGGCTCAAAGGCAACAACAATAATAACGGTTAATTGGCTATGATTGTTGGGGCGTGTTCAATTGACACAGTCAACATACGTACGTTGACAATGTTTCTCTTATATAAAGCAATTGAGTTTTATTTACAAAAAAAAAAAAAAAAAAAAAAAAAATGAAATTTACCCAAACACACTTATATATGAAAATATTTGGTACTTTTCTTTAATTTTCTTGTTTTTCCACTGTTTAGAAAATTTCACTTTAAAGTTTCACCTGCATTGTGTCCAAAAAGTAACGGGAATTGTGAAACGCAAACTAATTCTTATTTATTTATTTTTTTTTTTTCATTAATTTTATATGGGAAGTTTTAAGGCAATGAATTCTAGAGTACATTTCTGAGCACGAGATTAGAAATCATGTTATCGAAGTTGTTTGCAAAAAGTCTATCAATTTATTGAAGCGAACTTTTCTTTTATGTGTTTTTATATTTGTTAAGGGACTTAAAAATAGATTAAAAAAACTCTTCAAAGTTTTTGTAGCCCTTCCTTGCCTTTAGTCCTATGAGTCCCAGGTAGATTTGTTAAAAGCAATAATTTACAAGCAACTGAAAACACTATAGTGCGTCGGCCCACTGTTATGTGCTCAACATCCCTCACATTTATTCAAACAATGCTTTTCCATAATAACTCGTTATATGGGACGTTGCCGAAAAAATGGTCCGATCAGAATCAGACTGAGTGGCATTTGCCCTTGGGCCAGAACAAGAGAGTGCAAAGTTGCGACCTGCAGGTTGAATACAAGAGAACAAGACGAACTGTCAAGTTTAGAAATTGACAGAACAAACAGAAACTGATTCTGAACTTTACTTTATTGTAGCGACCGATTTCAGACGTCCTTTGTAATGCAAGCATGCGCAAAATAGTGAAAACAATGGCATAGGGAGTGCATGTACCGAAAATCTCGCCTTTTCGTGACCTCCTCTAAACAAACTACTACGAGTTAAGAAAGCTCATAGACTCCAACTAGGTAACGGGGATTTCTCATTATATTACAAGATGATGCAGAGAAAAAATTGCTCTTTTCTTTATAAAAAGTCACTTCATTGCTCTAAAACTTATTTCGGGAAGCGTTGTCCGCCAATGTGTATACCTATAGAAAAACATAGCGAGAATGGTTTTCGGAGATTGTATAGAAGATCCAAAATCAAAGATTTGAAGGCACGCTCATTGCTAAAGACTTTATAAAATAAATTAAAGCCGGTAAGAATTCACGTGTAAGTTGCATATGCTTAGAAGAAACTCTTGTTTTATTGTTTGCGGGATACCGACGCAGAAGCGACGATGGGACTTGACCGCTGGACATGTCACATCAGGAAATAACGTGTTGACTGTGGTAATCTTAAAAATCTGGGAACTACAAATAATGAGGTGGCAGATTGGTCTCGCACATTCCCCAGAGAGGACTTCATAGTCGTATATTTTTTTTAATCAACCAATTTAGGTATAGTAAGCACTTCTTATTTTGGGGATTGTCGCAGCCAGCAGAGGACGACGGTGCACGTTCATATAACGCGCTGATGTGGTGAACTTAAACCAAAGGGTACGTTAAGCCTCTCAAAGAATTCGATTTTCCATTAAACCTTTTGGATGTTGCTCTTCAATGTTTAACAATCATTTAAGGCGCTGAAAAATATGAGGAAAAGTTTTAGAAAATAACATTACATCCTTATGTTTGTATATGCTGCTATAATGTGTACGACCGTTTTGATCAGAAGACGTCTGTTTCAAGAAAATCAGAATGGTCAGCCTTTTGCTTAAAGCATTGACCAAAATGACACTGGACGACGATATGTCAACATTCTCAGCTTTCGCTTTCAAATGACTAGGTGGTGATCTGCCCAGTTCCCACTTAATATTTTATTACTTTGCCATTGAAGTTAAGACGGAGGACGCCTTTATAGACGAAGACTTCATTGAATGTTTTGCATATGTAGATACCATCACTATATCACCTATACACCTATACGCAATAAATTCTATTAAAAATTCGGAATGTAAGAGAAAAAGTTTGTCGAAAAATTTGTTTTGTCCGAAGAAAAAACCCCTTGAATACAGCCAGCATAAGTAATTGCTATAAACAAACAAAAAGTCGAATTTAAGCCTCAATACTTTTTAGGCAGAACTCGCACGTAAACTTCTTCTGACTTCATTTAAAGAACGATTACTAATGTATCTCGTTGTAAAGTCGAAAATATTTCGTTTACAGTAGGCGTGCAAATGATTGTAAATTTTCCAATTGCATACTCATACGATTTTGGCACATTTGTAATTATATGTATATGCATTAAAAAAATCTGTTCAACACAAAAGTTTGAAAAGAAGTCAACATTTTTGAAAACATGTCAAAAAGCAGTTAATTAATGTTAACAACGCTTATAGAACATGTACAAACGCCAACTCCATACTCGTAAGTGCAAAGCTGATATGCATAGACATGTTTGAACAAGAAAAAAAAAAAAAAAAAATGAAAAGAGCACTAAATACTAGAAATGTAGAAACAATCTTACTGCTATAATAATATGAAGTAAATGATCGGTTAAGCAAAAAAAGTTAAAACACTTGAATGTGTAGGAAGACATAAAGTAAAAAGTTAATAATAATATTAAAAAAAAAAAAAAAAAAAACACATAAAAGTAAAGCTTTCAATGCCAATTTTTATATTGTTATGAATGCATCCTATAGATCTATATATATGTACATATATATACATACATATATATGTGTGCTTATGAAGAAGAAGGCTGGCAAAGAAGAGGACGGAAGACAACCCTATTTTATTTAGTAAGTAATAATTTACATAAGCGTGCTATGCATTTTAATTAATCTGTACATAGCGAGCAAAAAAGACAAAAGAAGAAAAAACACAATTACAGATGCATATATATAAAAGTATATATAAAAAGACTAAACAATAAATGCCGACAAAGTTTTCAAATTATTAAACAAGTTGTTGCAAATATAAACAAAAAGTACACATGCACGGGCCACACAAATATTTATCTAACATATATTACCTATGCATCATGCAAAGGCATGTCCATGCATTTACTGACTTTTAATAATGGGTTGGCAAAAAAATATTTTCAATTTTCGCAGAAAGATGGATTTACTGTTGTTTAACATACACAGAAGAAGCCATTGCTTTAATAGATAGATTCGCCAAAGAAAAGAAAATCTACTGGAACTTCTCTTGATGTTTATAAAGTTCATGATTTTACCTGATAATAATTACCGTTATTGTTTATCAATTATGACAAAAGAAAACAATGATTGATTCTCTTAAGGGAAATTCTTGCATAACTTTCATTTCATCATTTATTTTTAACTCTTTTTCTTTTGTAATGAAACAACTGTACGACATATTTGCGTTACCAAGCGCAAGGACATTAATATCATTCTTAACCAAGCGTGCGCTGAACGAGCAAACTTCAACATAGTTCGATCGTTGAATACTTTTCTGCTTAGCAGTAGTAAGCAGAAAGGCTCTTGGTTCGCTTTGAAGGAAGCGGGCGTCGGTTTGTGGTGTTTGTTATTAAGTAAACTCGATGGCTGCGGATTTTGAGCCCCTTTGTAATGCGTAGAGAGATTTTACAAGAAAGTCGACAAAGTATGCATTTTCATCATTCATGGGGAATGAAAACTCTTTCAATCGTCAAATTTGCTGTCGAGTAACAGATTTAAACTTCGATCGAGTTTACTAGAATTATAAACTGGTACCACACACCACACTCTTTTTTGGAAAGGATATCTGCTCTTCCCTATAAGTACAATTGATGAATTGTCTCAGTTTTCTCTGCGGAGTGGGTGAAAATTACCGCAACTTCCGTCAGCAAAGTATGTGGAAACTTCTACGCATAAATGGATAGGAGCTTGGTTGGAATTTTCTTCGCACGCTTTCAACACCTTTTGCAGTTTTTTGCCAGGCAGCAGAAAGGGTTCAATTTTGCACTAAAACCCGAATTTACTTACTGTTCCACCAGACTGATATCTTAATGCAATTTTCTTAAACACAATGAGAGAGTAAAGTAAATTTACGATTCCGTTTGTAACATCCATAGAAATGCCACCACAATTGTTAATCAACGTACGATTCCAATTCGTTTAAAGCAAATTTCAAAAGGCACTGATTTAAAGAAAATCTACATTTAACCGATTTATGTGTTTGTACGACCTTGATATATCACAATCTTGCAAACTCCACTATTGTAAGTTGAGAATTGAAAAATATCTTAACAACAAGTCTTCGAAAATTTTGCAATAATTTGTAATAATTTTTAATGGATTTTTGTTCACAATTTTTATTCAATAATTTATTAAAAACTGCACGATTCTCATACATAAGTGACGTTCATCTAAAATGCGTCTTCAGCCGTTTGTTTTAATAAACTATAGTTTTTTAGATTGTTCGCTTCCAGTTCAGTTTAAAGTGGGTGTCAATACTAAATGACAACTACAATTACACAATTATGAAATCAAATTCTTGCAATCACTACAATCAGAGAAGCCTACATTAACATAATAACACATCAATTAAAATTCTTTAATGTGAAGAAAAAAACAGAAAGATCTCTATCTGGGAGTCAGTTTAAAAGAGTTAGTAAAGCAGTATAAGTATAATGATGTAAAGTCTTGCCTTCCACTGCGCTACTTAATTGGAAGGGGTAACACCATCATCAAGTATTAGCCTAAAAAAGGCGAATTTTTGACAATCCTGTAAAGGTAGGGGGAGCGAACGGTAATAGAACAAGTAAGAAAGTTATATTCGGAGGGGGCCGAGTCTCGCATACCCACCACTATGCTTGTCGCATTCTACTTTCCAAGTTCTTTTATTTGATACCCATATCGCTGGAATTATTAAGAAAAAATTAATCGGGCTATCCACACCATACTATATTCATTTTAAAATCAACCCATTTTTAGGCAGGTAATATATTTTCATTTGAGGAGTGCACAAAATAGTTATAAACATTCTCTCTTGTTTGCCTTATGATAATTAAGCATAAAACCTCAAAAAAGTGAAAAATTTAATTTAATTAGCCGTAACTTTGTGTAGGCATGGCCGATTGGTTGGACCTATAGAGTAGAGCGTTTCGTAACAAAAATGTGGAAAATTTCAGCCTTCTAACTTTAATAATATCCGAGTAACGAGCAAAAATTCGAAAATTGTTGTTAAAAAAAACTGATTTGCTTTCAGTTCCACCGCACGCTTCTGCTCTGACCAATTTGCCCCTTTTGCAATATCAACCTCCAGTGTTTCTTCCCAAATTTGAAGTCGATATCTTCATTTCTGCGACCATGACAGTGAAAACAACACGTACCACACAGACACACAGACGGACAGATATGGTTAATTCTATTCAGAATTTCACGTTGATCAAAAATCTATATACTTTATAGGGTCTCTGAAGCTTCCTTTTGGGTATTGCAAGTACATTATGGAAAAAACCAAAATGAGTATTCTTCCTTCTTATAGTGATAGGCGTAAAAATAATGTTCTAATAAGTTTATCTTTAAGTATTAATAATAAAAACAATCAACAATTTTCGAAAAATATTTAAAAAATGGTAGCATCGGAGTCTTTAACTCAAAGTCTTATAATGTTCCAAAAATCACCAAAACTTTTAATCTTCTTCATCTATTTCATCTACAGCAAAATAATTGGGCAGATTTTACAAGTGCTCATTTACTATACGTGTGATCGATCGGTGAGTACTTGAATCAAAAAATTCAATTTTTTGACAAAAAAAACGGCAGTTTTTTGCTAAAACATAATAAAATAATTAAAAGATTGAAAATTGAATTGAATTTCTAGAAAAAAGTCGAGTGCGGAGAATGACTGTAGAATGATTGTAGAAAGTGTTTTATAGATCCTTTTGAAAAATTGTGTTCCGAGTAAAGTGGCGTTCAAAGTTCTGAGATGTGCTACAAGCATCTTTCTTCTTTATAGTCCCCTAAGATCAAAGTGACTTTTCTGTTTCAAATCAATTTATCGAAAAAGCCGATGACGCGCTTCATCAGAAAAAGATACTTTGAAGGTATTGTAAACACTTGGGAAGAAAGGAGTAAAATGCAAACAAGTAAGAAAATTAAGTTCAGCTGAGACCGAAATTTTTATACCCACCACCGTTATCGTAAAAAGGGCTAAAAAAAGAATCAAATTGCATTTTTGTACTGTATATTATTGGGTGGGCGTCGGTAACTTTTTCTATTTTTGGGGAAAAAAATTGAAATTTATTTATTTGTGTGTCTATTCTAGTTGCAGTGTAGTAATAGAACAACGCGGAAAGCAAAAGGGTTCTCAGTTTTTGTTGCAGTGTGGGCGTGTCCTTCGACTAGTTTGGGTAAATTTCACATTCTTTTGCATATTTATAGGCGATTACACTATTTTTACTATCAGGAGAATGTTTGCGACAGACAATATTACAGGGACAGACGGACGTACTTGATCGATTGAGGATTTAATGTTGATCAGGTATATACGTGCTTTATGGGGTGTCTGAAGCTTTCTTCTGAGTGGAGCAAACTTATGGATGTTTTGAAAAATATAGGAAAAAACCGCGTCAAGTTTGCAAACATCTTATAGTCTTTTCTTTTTGGTAAAAATTTTTTTATTCATTTTTAGCACGAGTATCCAAAAGCAGGGTCATAGAACCCCACTCTCATGATCGAATATTTTCCGTTTAGCCCGTATGTTTCACTTTTATAACACATATGGTCAGCAAGTTTTATATTTTACCCATTGAGACTCTCTCTATCGTAGAGTTCATAATTGGCATTAATCTTTTAATTGAAGCATTCACATTTATCGGATCATTCTCAAGGTACGCCTTATGTAGTTTTGACTGGAAATGCTTTTAGATTCCGCATGGGTAGCCGAGGCTGTCAAGTCTGTGTTCAGGTGCTCGAATTTCAATCCGGTAGAGTTTATTTTGATACCCAGTGCTTAGCCGTTAAGGGCATAACACTTAGCTATTCTTCACTCATCGACTAGGCAACGGCCGTTTCCCTATCTCCTTTTCTTTCCACACTTCTTTCCCAAGAAGTGTGTCCCCTATTACACCTAAAGGGGACATTCCCTCAGTGATTGGTCATGCAACAAAAAAAAGATGAATTCTAGAGACAAGGTGGTAATCAACACCTAAGACGTTGGGTTGTAACTTCCCAGCAGACATTCCCCACAATACTGGCAGTTTTTTCGGAACGTTTGTGGAAATTTCAAGAAAAAACTTTTTTTAGGTAACGGACTTTTTTTTTTTTACATATCCTTGAAAAGGGTATCCTCCCTCTTGCACGCTTCTAGCAAGAACATAAAATATTTGTTATTTTATTCGGAAACCAATACTTTTCAGATAATATATCTTAGTTGCATAAATGGATCGAAATGACCGTCAGCGTGCAAGGAATTGTAGAAGTTTTAGAGCAACTCTGCAAGCAATGATATAAAAACTTGAGCACTTTGCACAGACTTTTGAAAATTTTAAAAATGCGCAAATTAAACGTCAATTAAAAAAGTACGAGTTTGTAAATGAAATAAGCACGCGAGTGCAAGCTAGACATGCTGTTGAGTTGACTATCGGCAAAAGTATAGAAAAACACATTATGTGCAGAGTTTATAAAGCCATTACAATTGGAAGTGAAACCATCCATTTTAATTCAAGATGCGTTGATATGAACACGAACACGAACACCATTTATGGTTTGTCGGAAAAATCAACTAATAGCAGAAGCTGTAAAATGCTTCCGAAGCGTTCATATGCAATGACAATTATGGTTATATACGATAAGTCGTCGTTTATGTAGAGGGAAATTAATGGGAAGAAGAATTCAATTAAATTCAGCATTTATTCGCTAATTTTTTTTTTTTTTATAGAAGCTTGTAAAACATGGTTCGTGTTCTCCTTATTATTATATATGCACGTTATGGCGAACTATTGTTGACTTTTGATTGAAAATTTTTTAAAATTAATTAAAAAACAGTTTTATATAAAATAATGGAAAATGAACTCGAAATTAATGCATAAGAGTTGTTGTCATAAACAAATTACTTGTCACAAGATATTTGTAATGCTATGCTAATACGGCAGCTCTCGATAAGGGATAAAAAAACCGACAACTTATCCCGAAGAGTTCTGTGTATCTGTTTTTCTCTTATTGCACTCCAGCGTAGTTTCAGATGATTCTTTTGACTGCTGTGGATTATTGTGCTTTTGCATATGGCGTTAAGTAAAATCCTTATTTTAAAAAATTCCTACCTTACGTAAGAAAATTTTCTAGAAAACTACGACTTTTTGTGATCAACAGACGACCTAAAGAGCGGACTTTTAATGATCTTTACAAGATCTTTACTCGGAAAAAGGTTTTATTCTTGTTTTACTTGCATTTATCACTTCTTTTTTCGTCGGCATTGCCGCTGACTTCTTCGAGCTTTGGGTTTAAAAAAAGAAATACAAAGCAAGAAAGAGAAAGCCTTTATTTTCAGGTATATTCAAGCGCACTGTCTATGTTTCTTGAGGGAATTTATTTTAAATATGCACTTTTCTACCCACAGCAGGTAAAGATTTATATTAGATTGGCCAACCTTTTGAGTGTTTGTAAGACCCAGTAATATGTTTCCGAGATTGTTGGAATTGATGAAACATGGCTTCATCGCTGCACTCCAAGTCAAATCGGTAATCGCCCGGATGGACAGTAACCGTCCAAAGCGACCAAAAATGTGACGTCGTTAACACAATTATACCTTGCAAACTAATTGCCAGAATGTCATGAAACTTTGGCACGTATCGTTTGAAGGATGGTACTATTCAAAAAACATATGAGTCTGTTCAACGTGATGTCATATAAGCAGAACTTGGAGTGATGTGTTGTACACGTAAGTGGTGAAAATATTGGGTATAGACACGGTATAGGCGCCAAAGAAATCTGTACAGTAGGACCGAATTTTAGGCAAGCAATCATACAATGAGCATAAGTAGTGTGTGCCACGAATCTAGCAAGCTCGTAATTATGTCTACATAAAAATGAGCCTCACTTTATCCTCTCTGTTCATTCAAATGATGTTTACTTGTTAACATAGCCAGTCATGATCGAAGAAAACTGTTAACTTGACTTTGATTTTCGAAAAATTATGTTGCTAGCTCGAGTGTTTGCGAATCGTATGTATAGTCTCGTATGTCTCATTATGACATCTTTCATGACGTTCTTGTAGTCAGAAATCGTTATTTCACATAATAAAAATCGAAAAATGCACTTTTGTAAAGTACTGCCTACCAACCCATAACAAAAAAAAAAAAAAAATAAATAAATAAATAAATAAAATAACTATCTGATGAAGTCATGGTACCCGCGAAGTTATGTAGTGGAATGAGTGGAATATAAGTTCTTTTTGAAATGGGCATAGATTCTATTCATTCTAATCTACATGAGATCAGTCGTACTCCAAATATATTTGAAATCAAAAATGAAAATCGTATAAGAAGCTAGTCAGCTCTACCCATGAACTGGCCGGGCTTGAGGACTACCATCATAAACGA
>CCAG010007575.1:0-48046 GCA_001077435.1 Glossina morsitans morsitans | reverse complement strand
AACTTAAAGGCTTTCCAAGAAGCGCATATCAGAAGTGCTTCGAGGATTGGGACAAATGCTGACACAAGTGTATTATATCTAACGCGGGTTCACTTTGAAGGGGACAAAATAGATATTGATGAATAAATAAATATTTTTCGAGAAAAATAAAAAACCCATATTTTTTGGACACATAGCGTACGTACATAAATGTATGCAATATTAAGACCACCAACTCTACTTAACACCAGAAAATTTATGATAAATGAGCAATTATGCAATGTGTATAGTACTATACGTAATCTTTAATTTCGTTTAAACGAAAACAGTACATACAAACGATCACATTGCATTGGTCAGCGATTGTCTGTAACTTAAATAATTATGTAGACGTTTCAGTATGTTCTTAATATTTCATATATTGATGTTACTAAATAAAAGAATTGTATACATATATATGTATATATATATATATATATTGCTAATTTAAGCATAATTCACTTATTTTTTCCGGGCAAAATCATTTAGCTATTCTACAATACCTAATAAAATTCTGGCGTTACTGTAAATCAATTGCGAAACATTGTTTAACTAGTTTGCTTAGTTTCGTATTTTTTCTTCAAATGATTGAAGGAAGATTAAAAAATATAAAAGTGTGCAAATGAGTGTCAATGTAAATTTATGTCTTTGAATTGATCAACGCTATATTGACAGCTTAACAAAGACGGTTGAACTATTGTACTATGCGTTCTCATTTCTTAAAGGATTTTTATTTGAACACAAAGGTTGACTCTCTCCTAAAGAACAAAATTCAGTTGTGTTCCAAAGAAGCAAATAAAACGAAGTTAATCACAGATGAATCATTATTGTTAAGCAACTCTGCTTCAACTTAGTTAAAAGAGAATTGAAGAAACATACTCTCGCACGCTATTCGCCTATTGTGTGTTATCTTGTGCAGTATGCCTGTCCATCACGGGTATGTAACTTGACCTTTCCCTTCCTAAGTAAAACCATTACAATTGTATATAACGCGTTTAAAAAAAAGATCAAATATTAATTAAGAATTTAGAAAAACGTAATAAAAACATTATAACACGTTCATTAAAACATTGTAATAGAGAAAATTACACTGAAGTAATATTAGACTTGTCAAGTCATGACAGGCTCGTCCAGGATTTCTCAATTCACGTATTTGTGTCATAGACCATATATTTACTATTTTTATTACCACGCGATAATAATTAAAACCAGTGTTGTTAGAATGTTCATATAGAGCGATAATATCCACAAATTTTCGAGCAGCTAATATGAAAAGGAAATTTATTCAAGTGATGTTTCGAGGATATCGCTCTCATCGGGCATACTGTATTACAGTATACAACGGCTCTACTCCTACAACAATTTGGTTGTCAAAGGATGCGACTTAGCCATGTTGCGCCGATCATATTAATACCAAGTAGTCACTAGCAGCAGCTAGCAAATTAGTCCATTGATAAGGCAATAACTTATCTTTTCTCAGCTCGTTTAAGTGTTCATAAATACGAATCACTTACTTTCAAACCAACTTTACATAAAAAAGATCCTCAGACCATCTAATGGCCCTTTTCAAAGCCAGTTACCACATGGAAAGTTAACTAATATCATTCTTCTTTACATTAATTTTCTAGAAGAAGAAGGATTGTAGAAGTTTTTAAGAAGAAAAATGTGCTTCTTCCCGTAATAATTTTGCAAGTTCTAACATTAACGTATTTGTGGGTCTACTTTTAGTAGCTCGGTTTTAGTTGTTATTAAAAACATTTGTAATAATTTTTACGGTCGGAATGATACGTCTCTATTTAACAGAGGTATTTCCATTTAGGTCACCTTTTTCTTTCGTTTATACAAAAACAATTCAAGTCACATACTCTCTGCACTAACATTTTCGAATAATAATGTATTTTTATTATTTTCCCTTGCTTTTAGAAACAATCAAGATGCACTTTTCCAATTATTTAATAACAGGTTCTAATGGAAATGCTTAGCTAAGGTGTTTCTGACGCACAATGATATTAGGATTAGGAAAGAGTGGAATGAGCTTGTTGACATTTAACACATGGCTGAATTGAGACCTTTCTCCTCATTATTTTTGCCAATCTCACATGATCGACATGCCTATTGCATTTTTTCTTTTGCAAAAGAATGCAAAGAATGGGATACACAGGGCTTGTGTACTGTGCAAAGTAAATCAAGGCCAACTGTCTTATCTGTGCATTCACTTTAAATTTTTTGCTTTGACAAAAGAACACAGACGAAAGTCAGGACATATAAATATGTGTCAATCACCCAATCACGAATCGTTTACTTTCTCGTGAAGATAAACAATTACGTGCTATTATGGTATCTTCAACTGAATGCACAAAGTGTTCAGCAAACAGCCATGCGCTAGGTAAAGGTAGCGTTGGGGAAATATTAAATCTGCACCTCAGCCCCAGAGTCCATCAAGCAAGTACATATTGCAAGATGCAGAGCAAAAAGGCTAAGGATAAGAGAAGGAAAGTATCCAATCCAAGTAGACGATCGGTAAGAAAGTATTGCAGTCCGCAGTTTCTCAATGCCCTCGCTCCGAATGCCGATTAGATTTGTTCGGACCAAATTCGGGATATGAATGCTTGTGTGTGTGCGTGCTTAATCACAGATTACATGTATTTATCAAACATGCGAGTGTTGGAATAAGTATTTTGCAGTGACGTAGATGGAATTTCTTGCAATGCTTTTTTTTTTTTTAATTACTGCAGATCCAAGACTATATACGAGCCTGGGTGCTGGTTGTCCGTAGATATTCACCTACTGTCAGCTTTGTTTGTGTACGGTTCTGTATGGTAAGCGCACAGTCCAATTTTACCCTTTTCAAAATTCTCACGGAGCTGTTTAACACTATAATAATCGCGTCTGGCTTGGCCCTACGACGTTGGACATCTTGGCCATTTTTCCTTATCTTTCTCGGCTACTTGGGTCCATTGGCCTACGCTATCATTGCGCGGCTATTGTCCCTCTCTTTTCTGGCAGTTGTAATGTACTTAATATTCCCACTTATTTTAGCATAACTACTCTTAGTAAACATATTTATTTTGACCTAATTTTTGCTACCAATACACAATTATATTAGCCTAAGCATTCAAATGTTTTGTTATTAGCATAAGCATTTATTTGTAACTGACCTAATTTTAATTCCTAGTAACGTTAGCATTATTTGCATATGATTAAAATAATTTAATGAATGCAAATAAATGAGGTCAAAATCAATTATAAATTACAATCATAATCATAATAATCAAGCGCATTGATTCACTTCGGAATTGCTTCATATCCCAAAACTATAAATCGCGAATGTCGCGAGACCAAATTTGCGTGTCGTGGGAACGATTGGATGTAAATAAATATAATATTTTTATCTATTCTTGGCATGAATTTACTCCTTCCCACCATAATTCTATTTTTTTTTTTTTTATAATAGTGGTCTTCTCTTCCTACCGCGCCGGCACAGTAACCGTATTGGGGCGTTTTGATGATGAAGTCTCAACTTCTCCCAGCTGTTTTTCCTTTTCTTGTCTGGGTTCTGCTGCAGTTTCTTAGGCCTGTTTTTCTTTTGTTTCGTAGTTTTTTAACCGTTATTCAGTGTCGCAGGAACAGCTGACTTTACGGACCCCATGGTTATCTATGCTAGCTGTGCGGCCATGTGAGCTTTGACGCTAGACCTTATGAGACTAGCGTTCCGCGCCAGGTCCGGCGTTCCTTCACCGTATTACGACCCATTCTTCTCAGACTGGGCATATTTTAAGGGGACAATGAACAGCATAACCCCGAAAGGCATTTCGATCAACTGTCACTCCTCTGTACCGAGGCAGCGGATACTGCCACCATAAGTCCTATAACGGCTTTCTTTTATCTGGTATACCTAAATCAAGACCGCACCGGTCTCAGTCTCGATGCCTATTTATAGACTTATTTTCGGACACCCATCCCTTGTTGTCATTTATATCGGCTCGTCCTGTCGCCGAAAATTCACAAGATTGCGTCGCTTTTCCAACCGTCCCTCCTTCTTTGCCTCTCCTTGTAGGGAACTGTTTATTGGTTATTCGCAATTAACCTGAAAACTTATTCGCGGAATACGTACAGGCCAATCACAAGCCGCCACCCCTGACCCCATAGTAGCCTGAACTAACCTTGTTTATGTGTTGTATGTTGATATGCAAACCAATATAAACAGCTAGCAATAGTGTTGTAATTAATCAACAAAGTGAAGATATAACAATAATGATACGTGTCTATAATTATATATATAAGTATCAGCGCCTATTACGACATAATTGTGCCCAACTTTGATCTGATTATTTCGAAACAATAGAGGGTGTCACAAAGTGCTTAAGTGAGTTTTGTGATAAAATTGTTCGTTTCAAGGACTTCACTTTTAAATGCAATCATCAGAACGCGCAGAAAAATATGCTTAGTGAGGAAGGCGTTTTTCAAAAGTATATTTTTATTTTTGTTTAAAAATATTTAATAAGCCTTAACTTTTTTTCTGCACTTACGTGAGTGGAGTAATATGAGATTGATTCTCCTCAGCGGATTTGTCACTATATTGAAGAAATCTTGCCAAAATATCTATGAGTAAAAATTTACATTTATTAGCATTTCTTGTGTAATTGATTTCTTAGTCGCCAAACTTAAAATGATATATCGACTAAGGAAGGCGCAATCTATATAATACCTACCGTTGCTTTCGATGTTCTGTCGAGCTTCTTCCAGTACTTGTCGAGTATGTTCCTCAGCAATACTCCGTATCGTTTCCTTGCTACAAAATACTGCTTTATCAATATATGTTCCATTGTTTGATACCACGTTCTTTATTCTAGACGAGTAGTTTTTGGGGTTGTTATTGACATATAAAACTAAAAACGAATTAAACAGGACAAAAACAAGAATCTCAAAAAAAAAATTACTTCGTAGGTTTTCCTCGCTTATACTTTGGCTTGTCTGAGCAGCACCGATTACATGTTGTTTTAAAACTTCAATCTGTTGATGCTCGTTTTTTTGGTAATTGTAGTCCGTATTGCTTTTTGAAGGCGCTGCAAAGATTGGGTTTTCAAAATAAAACCCTACGTTATCATCGGTAATTAATTCAACATTTTTGATACACTTTTCAACAACGTCTTCACGTCCAATTTTTTGAAGAGCATGTTTCAATGAAATAGTATTTGCGGCGTTTTGACGAAACCAAAGATGTAGCACGGCCATAGCACGCTGTGACGCTTCTTCGTATTCTGCATTGATGAGCTCCATATCGATCTCAGGTACACCCAATTCTTTCGCTAGCGGTAACCAGTCGTCCTGCAATAATTGGGAAATGCTCAATAAGTCTCTGTCATCTTTATGTACATATTGCTTGTGTGTGGCTGTTTGACTATTGGATTCTAATGCCCTATCCGTCGTCAATGTTATCTCTTTCGAGTTAGCTCTACTAGTCCATTCGGGCTGTTGCTTGATATTATATTTAGCGTTAATTTTATTCCTCTGCGTAAGACCTTTATCGACAAAAGAAATTCCATTGATGGAGTTTTGGATCCTTCCAATGCCATCTTGCTTTCTACGTTCAACAATATTTTGACTCTCAAGCGTCAAGTTTAATGTGCAAATTGCTTGGTTTAATTTGTCTCCCGGGCCGATCTTGGGCTCATTCCTAAAAGTGATGCGACTGTGAGGTTCATCAGGGTTTTTAATATGTACCATAAAGGAAAGCCGATTTTCTCGAAAAGCCTGAAATTTCATGCTAAACTGTTCACCTGGCTTTAAAACTGGCACCAAATTGCCATTAAATTCTAAATAAACTTTCTGGTTCTCCAGTACTTCAACGTCGCGACTTTTTGCCACTTCAGCAAAATTGTCTTGCTGCTCTAACGTCTTGCCTTCTTTATCATCCGTCATGCAAAATATCGATAATTTAGCATCATGGATAGACATGCGTTTGGCAAATACAACAAATTTAGCAAAAAAAGGCACTTGAGCGATGAACGTGTACAATTCAGCCGCCATTCGACTAGCTTCAACGACATTTCGACAATCCATTAGCCAGAAGCGGGCGGATACTGTGGTGGTAAAAGTGACACTGTCTTTAACAAATGCTAGGGGCGTTGAACCTGTAACATCCTCCCAAATAGCGCGGTTCTGGCCACCAGTTATAGAGCATAAAAGGCGTAAAGTGGAAGCACTACTGGTGTAGGGAGAATTAATCATGGTTTGCGTCCAGGCTTTAGGAAAAGGTATGCTGAGGGTGATTGCTTTATGGAATTTACGCCGACGTGGCTCCACTGTCACCACGGGCGAAACTGCAACACTTTGGCCCAACAACTTACAGCATCCATTTAGATCAACTGGTTGTGCCTGAAGGCCGACACGAATTTTCTTTGTCAACGCATTGGGTGGGAATATCGCCTGCACTTGTGGTACAGCTTGCGCTGAGACAATGCCACCATCTGGTCCAATAGCATGGACCTCTTGTCGTATACGGGAGACTATGGCAAAGAAGTGCGGGAAATCACGTGTTATAATATGAACAATGCGGTTTGTATGCAAGTATTCTAAAGGATTCGGTTGTCCTTTGAATGCTTCATTCTGCATCTCCATTATATTCTTTTCATTGTCATTGAGTGTGTGCTCACGCCAACTTTCACCATTGTCTGAACGTAAGATAATAATTTCCCGTTCTTTGCCTCGCAAGGAACCAAAATGAGGAACTTCCAAAATCACTGGTCTGTAAAGGGAATGCATATATATATATTTAAGAAAAACTCCTGTACTTTATGAAACTGGTAATAATATGGCACTCGCCTAGCAATCTGGAGGCCATTTGTATCCTTAGTGTTTGGTTGGCATACCTATGGTCTTAGTAATTTTGATTAAATCTATTTCTATCCATTAGACCATTACAGATTATATTAGACCAACAACAGCAGCAACAATAGCAGTAACAATAGCAACCACAGTAACAGTAGCAACCGCAGTAACAACCGCATCAACAGCAATAGAAACAACAACAACAAACACAACCACAACAACGACAATAATGATAATAATAGTAGTAACCATATGCATCTACTCTTTTGGAGAAGTGAAACGAAGTAGCACGCACATAGATAAACCAAACAGAGCGACAGTTGTACAAGCATAACGAACACATGCAGAGCTGAAGAGCGAATCAAGCTACCGCTCCAACTTTGCGGTGGTGGCACCTACCGAGTCTACATGATGCAGAGGTTACAAACATAGGTCGCATACAGGACCCTCTATCACAAAAATTTTTATGAAAACAGATAAAACTTTCACCCCTCTTAATTTAAGTAACATATTGTAAGCTATCAACACTTGGTGTATAATTTGACCCAAAACAGTTACACGAAAACCATGCGATTGAGATGGGAAAAGATACTGTAGATCCGCAGAGTACATATCAATGGTTAATCAGAGGAAGTTTTTCTTTGAGATTGAAGAATTTATTGTTGCTATACAAGCTAAAATAATATCCTCACGATATTACCAAAGACATATAATCAGGCAAGTGATAAAAATGTATTTATGTCGAAAAAGTAATAGCAATAGAAACAATACATCATATTACTGCCGGATTCACGACACTCGCTAACACGGAACATCTAAACAGGCACAACCAGGTGTGTAAAGTAGTGCATCAATCCTTGGCGGATAAACACAATATACAAACACCGCAAGTTCCACGAGCAACCGCAAGAAAACGAGGAAGCTACGATATACGGCGGGAGGGAGGTCGCAAATAACCGACCAAAAAACCTTACAACTTCAACTTTAACATAAACTTAGTCGCAGTAAATTGGCAGAACAAGGCGATCGATGTTATAAATGTTACAATCCTGTCCACACAAAATATACAAATAGCATCTTACAATAAGATTGCTAAATATACGGAGCTGGAACCGGAGGTGAAAAGTATGTACAACATAGAGAAAGTTACTATAACTCCAATCGTGATGTCTTGCGCAGAAGTAGTGTCAAGCATTTCGAGGTAGTGTCTTAATCATTTAGAGGTTCATGTACTGGAGAAGGCACAGAAAGTGTAGCATTGCTGCTTTCTACAGCGACTTGGACGCACAAGTTCCTATAACACTAATAAATACAGGTGCTAGAGTAATATTAAAAATAAACCACGAAAGCATGAAGAGAAAATTGTAAAACAACTGAGCGCAAACCGCTAGTGTAATACGCCCTAGGATGGGTGAAATGCAGGCCTCGAGCTGCGGAATAATAATAATAATCGGCTTATAAAAGGACACAGTGGGATAAGATTTGATTGTGGTTTCATGAGGTATTGCTGTTGCTATTAAAGTTATCAATGTTTTTGTTATCGTCGTTATGTTTATAGTTTATTATTGTTTTTGTAATTTCGATTTATTTATTTGTTGTTGTTGCTTTTAGCTTGTGTTTATTTGTATTATAATACTATTGGTGAAGCTTTACTCGATTAAAAAACAACGGGGAAGTCAGACAACAAATGAAAAGAGTTGTTTTCTTTATTATTACCGCAGGTAAAGGTGAGAGCTCTAGCGCTTCATATATAAATGAATTTTTTCAGAACATAGTAAAGAGTTGAGAAGTAAAAATCTAGACAAGTAAAATAAACTTTTCGTAAAAAAACTTAGGAACATTTAGAAAAGCACAATCAATCAAAAATAATGAATGTAACGGTAATTAAAAAAATCATATTAACAACAATAATAATAATAGTAGAAGGGTTCTACAAAACTTCTGTCGTTTTTGTAACGTCACATAAGAATTTTTCTCAATACTTGGAACAACGTTGCCCTTTATCTATTATAAAGACACTTGGATTATGAATATTTTTTTAAGTTTCCTAATTTTCACTTATTATATAATCACATCCCAAGCTTTCTATAAGAACAAGTCGATTTCTCAAAAGAAGTTCAGTAAATACTTTTGCTTTACAAAAAAATTGCCACGTTTCTGAGAAGTGAATTTAATATATAAATATCACTTAAACCTCCAAATAAAAGAAAATTAATACCCGAGAAATGTTGCTTCAACCGGTGATAATTCCAAAATTCGGCTAATTAAAGCTTCACCTTCCATTAACGGAGGAGGAATGTGCACACGTTGATGCTTAACGTAGCGGCAAGTGATGCGTGTAGGCTGAGCGCATGATTGTGGCGGAACCACAATACGTACTCCACTATGGCGGCATCCACGCATAGAACCACCACGAGCGTCAACCATAAAAGACACCAAGAACCTGAAATTAAATCAAGAGGAAGAATAGTTTAAAATTTCGTTTATTTGAAGAGAGAATGTATGTAATATTTTACCCTAAATGCACAGGCGGTCTGATGGTCACATTAGTGGATTTTAACAGGCCGTAATTTCCCGACATTGGAACGGTATCGGAATCTAAAAAATAGATTTTTACATTACATTTTTTTAGTCTTCGTTAACAATATTCACCTAAGACGTCTTTTATACATGTACATTACATTCCATACATATGGTTTAAAGCTAATGCCAAAATTCCTGTCGAGCTATGTATTGTTAGTTAAGACATTGTAAATTGAAGCAATATCGTTACAAAGTTCTAAACTTCGAAAAATCAAGGAGCCCTTTCAATAAAAATAACGGTGCAAAGGCAGGCTCAGTTTTTCATTGATTAATTTAAAATTTGCAGTTATTTATTATATTGTATATAAACAATATTGAAAAATACCAAGAAATGTAAAAATGGGAATTGAAAGAACATATCATCCTCCACAGAAAAAAGCAACAAAAAGAATTCAAGATAAGGATGTCCAATTTATTCTAAGAATTTTAAAAGTTTTCGATAAAATGGATATATATTAGCAGCATGAACGCAAATTTTTGAGGCCCACTATCTTAAATCAATATAAAAACATACGGGTGAAGCGGTAACAGTAAATTTCGAAGAATATTGGACGTACAATGTATTTCAACAAGTTAAAACGTTATAGTCGGTCAACCCCGGGCATTAAATAGCCTATGCCAGTTCGCTTAATGCAACTCTGAACACTCGTCACAAAATATCTGGATTATATATTGTCACTATGTAATGCCTTAATTTTGCTTATATAAGGAGAGGCCCAAAACGTGTACCATCGAAACCGTTAATGTTGTTATTCTTGCAATTTATTATTCTTTAGTTATTTTTTTATAAGGCACGACAAGTTGGGCCTTGTGGCCTTATGAAAGTTTATTTTTTATGAACACTCTTACATGGAAAAGGGTCCAAAAACTTGTGTGACCCACTTTTACCACAGTACATTTGCATGTCAAATCAATTAGCTTTGGACAAATTTTTATCATGAAATACTAAAAATTAGACGTTATGTTCAAGTAATGGCTTCTTAGTTATAAGAGTTTTTCTACGGGAGTGGTCGAAAAGTGTAATGGGCACACGACTTACCAATATAAAATTCTGAATTACATCTAGTTTAGTGAAATGGTCCATTGGGAATATTATACAAACAAGGCATTTTTTTTTTTGAAAACGTCAAATTCTGCGAACATTATTTATACAAAGAAAACAAATTATGGCGAGTGTGTCTTATTAAAGCAACCATGCGTAACTTGCTTATGTATTTTTAATGCAGTGGAGTATACAGCACTAGTAATTATTTCATGGACTTATTTTATTTGTTGAATTTGTACCACAATTTTTTTTTAATAAACTAACATTAAGATCATATCTACTGAAAACATACCTTGGTCGGACATTAATTGTTTTTACTGGCGCTGTTGTTCTCTCATCCTGGCTTTGAGTAAACAGGAATAAGCGAACACAAATATTTTTATTTTACAATTGACGTGAACATTTCGGGTCTCACCCCATCCAAATTTTTCGCGTTCAATTACTATGTCAAAATGTGCTTCCTTTCACCGATTGTTGTAGAAAAATATTAAAAATGAAAATTTATTTTTTGATAATGATTTTTCTAGAAGAGATTGTTACATGGAGAATGGTCCTAAAATTGTTCCTATCTGATCAATTTTTAACAGGGTACGGATTTGGAACAAAATATCCCAGAGTACCATATTTAATCAAAATGTTACAAAACTTGTGAGTTGTGGATTGAACACAAGGGTACATGGGAATTCACCGAATGTACGGACATGCTTAAATCGATTCAGAACGGAATTCTAAATTAACTTTTTATGTAAGAAAACGTAGAGAATGAAAAGAAATACCGGACATTGTGGTGGGCTGGTTTATTATGATTTTGTTGCCGTGCTAAAAGTTGTTTGTCAGGGTTTGCTTACTCCTAAGATGGAATAACTCGTTTCGAATAAGAACACGTACAAAAATTCGTAAGAAAATTGCGCTTTTTTTCTAGCCTTCACAATTATCTTTAAAAAAAACTAAAAAAGAAAAAACCAAATTTGCATATTCTATAGTATTGGGTAGGCAAGAGAGAACTTTTTATTTTTGTAGAATAAAAGACGAAATATGAATCATGTATTCGGTGTAGTTTATGAGTAATGAGAAAAGAACACCATTGGTGTTTTCAGTTGATGTCGCATTGCCGAAGTGTTCTTTGACCGCTCTTTAAATTCTTTGCAAATTTGTAGGCGACGTTTTCATTTTTGCAAACGGGAGAATATTTATTACACTATACAGATATACAGACGAGCAGATAGACGTGCTTAGAGGAATTCCGGATTTGTTACTGGCCACGAATATACATACTTTGTGTGTTTTTTGAAGTTTGCTCTTAGGCGCTATAAAGGTTTTGACAAAAAACCGCAATTTTGGTACACTATAACGCTAGGTAGATGTGATATATTTTTTCTATCTTTTACATATACTAAAGCATCTCCTATAGAATATAGGATATTTATAAGTTTATCTGTTTTAGTTCAGGAACAATGAGTACAAAACAATTTTTGCCTCCTATGTTTCTCAGTTTACGTGATATTGAAGGCGTGTCTTTCGACCGATTTGGCTCATTTTCAATAACAACACATACATACACTTCATGGTATTTTTGAAGGTTCCTTTTTGATGTTGCAAACGTTGACACAAAAGGAACATACTCCCCCTCGTTCCGCGATGGAGATAAGGAAGTAATTGGAACAGTTTATCATAAACCAGGAAAGTGTGAAATGCAAACATTTGAACTTTGCATAATGATTTTTAAGTTAAGAAGTAGAAAGCCCGAACTTTATCTAATATAACACCTAGTAACTCTTCATTCTGACACTTGTGTGGCAACACCGTTTACAAATCAACGATTTCTGGGTAGTACCAACCTTCAAACGATATCTCCCAAGATTTCATGACATTCTCACAATTTTTTTACAATTTACAGCTATTTTAATGACACTACTTCTGTAGTTTTTAAGTCAATGGTCGAAACTAAACTCTTCACAATCAGCGAACTAGGTTTACTAATTTTACACAAACTCATGTGGACATCGATAGTGCTGGTCGCCTAAAATGTTCCAAATGTTCCGAAAAACATAAAAAACCCACATGATAATTTTGGAAGACCGTAAAGTGAAGTTACGTAAGATAGCTGACACTTTAAAGATATCGGAAAGCAGTGTATTCAATATTTTGAATAAACATTTATCCATGTAAAAGCTCTGTTCGAAGTTGGTGAAACATGGCTTCATCACTACGTTGCAGAGGACAATAGGGAGAGGTTGTAGTCTAGGTGTCAGAATGTCAAGAAATTTTGCCACGTATTGTTTGAAGGTTACAACTATGCAAATATATTAATTAATATTAATATTATGGGTCTGTCAACAGTGTTGCAATATATGTGGTAGACCAGAAAGTTATTGAGTGGTGTAATATATTTGCACATTTCCATTACATGTATATACCTATATATGTACAGAAATTATATAATATATGTATGCATATATTATTATATAATATAAATATGCAATAAGTTTGTAGGATGACATACAAACGTAGCCGCTGGGGATGAATCTATATGATTTCGATGAGATACTACCAACCTACCAACAAAATGTGTGTTATGTATATATGTCATCAATTATTATATGTAACTTCGTTTGTGCGTACGTATATCCGTATACACCATATGCCAATATAATTAGTGAACATTTGTACTTAAAATTGAATAGACTTAACTATAACGACTTTCATTCTCCAAGGAAGTTCCAAAATTGGTGTTCACCAGACCACATATTTTGGACAATGTTCGTTTGAGCGCTAAAAGTAAATTTAAATGTAAATATCTGCATATAGATTTAAAACGGTAATCTTTGTATTTATGCCTATCACCGAAGGATAAGGTGTATTTTCATGTTGCCAAAGCGTGTCCAACGCCCAGAAGAACACTTTTGGAAAAAAAGTATGTTTAATATGTAAAATGTCTCTTATTCATGCTGGGCTCCCGGAAGCGTAAGGAGAGAGCTAGTAGCAATATACTTAAATTTATTTTTCGTGCCGTCGTAAGACTAGATATAATGTGTGTGCGTGCTATTACGGATCACAAGTCCACTCGCAGGACAGCTGCTTAACTTACGTGGTGAGAATTACTCAACAAGCAAATCTAACATATTCGGAATGAATAAAATTAAGAAAACAATGGCATCAAATGTGCCACCATACATATAAGATAATTAATATATAAAGCGGGCACATATAACACAATTAATACATAAACCAGACACATTTTTAAAATCAAGAAGCTGTTGAAAATATTATAAGGAAAATAAATAAGGGTCATCGTTACTAAACTATGTGGGAAAAAACTCGCCATAAATCGCATGACTAAGCTTATTTAAGATTTGACGCGAGTCTGTTCAATACGCACAATACACTATGGCAGCAAATGTGTTTCCGTTTATTTTTCCGACAACTCAGAAATGTAAAGGGCTCCTTGTTCCTTTCGTTTAAATTATGAGGTTTTATGATGTGTTCTAATTGACATGTAAATCTCTTTGTTCCAAATTGTACCACATAAAATTGTTAACAGAATATCATATATACCAATGTTCTAATAAACATTGATCTATCAAAATTGGATATTTTTTAGTTTGAAATTGGCATCCAAAAATCTATGCAAACGAGAGAATTTCAAAAAGAAAGTTATAGGTGATTAGAAAATATATATTCTTGCCTTACGTCAAATTCTAAAGAAACATCATTAATTTCTAACACTTTTCACACCTTAAATCTATTACATTACTTTATGTCTAGAATAAGCGAACATTATGTGAATAACCGAATATCGTTCAGTTTTTTGTTACTGGCACCAAAGTGAGCCGGAGAAGGGTTTGTTACACCGACTTTTGATACAACTTTTTAACTACATTGAATGTGTAAATAATTTGTTCTAGGGTTTTCTAAGATGTTCCTGTCTGTGAATTATCCGCCCGGAGTATACGTGGTGTTTTTGATAGCACTGCTTTCTCTAAAAAATGTCACATGTTGTAGGCGTCCTGTTTTCGCTTAATTCGAAAGAAAAAGTATCTGAATATGATGTGGTGTTGAAATAGGTCTACGTTTTCCGTCCAGGATTGTTTTCTGAATTCATTTAGTCTGCCTGAAATTTTTGACGTTTTTAAATGAAATTCGCTACATTAATAGGTTTTGACCCAAGGGCGAAAGTAGCCCGTATCGAACCATTCTTAAAACTACTACCCCTAAAAATTCCTAGCAAATAATTCTAGAAAACTCCCTTAAATAATAGGATTTATGGTAAATTCATCGTTATGAATTATTATGGTTTAGGTTATGTATGACGATAATAATACAAGCCATGATAATAAGGGAATCTGAAAAATTTAAATCGGATGAGACTGTCTTCGAGCCTATGTGAAGGTTTTTCAAAACATAAGCGTTTATGTTAGGGTTAATTCTTACTGCCTTATGATGAAAGAGCGACTCGACAAACAAATTTGTTATTGTAAGTTTGGTGTCCTTTGCCATATAACAGTAATCCTTTACATGAAAACTATATAACTTTTGGAATTTTGTGTCGGAAATAGATCAAGAATAATAAGTTTTCAGACAAAGTGATTAATTTTATTTAAGTTAGACTACGTCGGTTCAAGTTTTTTTCGGTATATGAAGGTTCAGGGAAACAAGATGTAATTGAGACGTTTCATGAGGAAAAAAGCTTAAAAATTGTACAAGATGAAGTAATTATTTTGTATAAGGTGGAATGCAAAGGTTAAAAAACACATGATCAAGTAAATTTGTTTCTTTGTGCAAAACTTACCGCTAATATTTATTACACTTGCTTTATTGCTTGCTGCGTTAGTGTCGACGAGATCCTGGTCATCAGCTACTATGGTGTCGTCGTTGTGATTTTCATGATTATTGATATTTTTTAAATCGTCGTTTGCCATATATTTATATTGATAATAATCCAAATGCTCCGCGTCCACTTCATCTTCGGAATCTGACATAAATACTTCTTGCATTGATTCTGGAGCGAATATTTTGTACTTTTGCTCCATCGCACCCATCAACGTGTTGTCGATTGAAGTTTCCGTTACCAGTTTCAAAATTTCCACTGCCGTAATGTAGCCCAAGTTGTTGGCAATACTTAGAGCTGTTTGTCCGTGCTACAACAAGTTTTTCATTTAACCACTTACTAATTTTAAAATGCGCAATTGTAAATACAAGATAATTTAGCAATATGAAAACAAACAAGGAATGAATACCGGAAACTTTTGAAAAATAAGAAGGGAAAAATGCTTAATAAAAAGTACAATATCGCCAAAAAAATTTTTTCACAATTTTCTTATAAAATCATGAAAGAAATTATATCGTTGAATATTCTTTTAAATGCAAATGTTTATTAAGACTTTAGCAACTTTTTATATAAAATATTCAACGTTGTCCTTATTTTTTGTATCGCTAAACATTTAAAATCTAAGTTGCATCGTTTTATGGCAAATTTTTAATACTCGTCACCATAAAGTAGTAGCTTAGGCAAAATATTTAATTCTAAAAGCCTCAGTTTTGCTCTGGAAATAATTTAATTAGGTTGATAACAGCTACTGCAAGCGATAGTTTTGTCTGTATGATTTTATATAGGTCGCAGTTCTTTTTAGCAAATTTGCTATGACCAGATCGGGGTTTCAGAACCATGCTTGCTATAAGCGGCCTAGTTCTCTGCCTAGTTTGGGATTGGTTTTAGGTCCACCAGCGCAATTTTGAAACTTTATCTGAGGCTAATAGCACATATCCCAATCTGAAGCTGTCTTAATGTTGAAGGCCGTGGGAATGCTAACGGTGGGGGAACGAGGTTATATCAATGCAATATCTTACGCTGATCAAAAATGGAGACATAGTCTTTTATGGGATCTTTAAGATAATTTTTTGAACATTCCAAATTGAAGGACAAACGGAGTGCACAACCAGCTCTCAGTGGGAAGGATGTTATAGTAAACCGCATGGTAATAACTGCCATTAGCTTTTTCACGGAAATAAACATATAATGCTTCTGTCAATAAGTCCCGGGGCTAAGTAGGAAAAAATTTCTCTTCCAATATTCCGACATATTTAACAATACATCCTCTTTCCAAGATGACGCAATGTAGTAATCTCCTAACTTGATCCAAATATTTTTCTCTTGAAAATCCTTATGAGATTTCCAAACAGATAACGGTCGATTTGTGACGCTATGAACTCGTCTTAAAGAGCTTTTCTTAGCTATTTTGGGCCCCTTTTGATAATTTTTTCTTACAATCGAAGTTAAAGTCTCTAAATAACGTACACTGTTTAGCTTAGTTCAAAATAGTCGATGAACTGAATATCGTGCGCATTAGATGGACGCCCTACCCTTGCCGGCTGACCGTTCTTTTTAGTTTTCTAAGGTTTTTTCCACATTCTTTCTACTCAGCGGATTGTCTATTCGATCCACGCGTGTGGCGGCGGTCTTCCACTACCGTACGCAAAAATGTTCTCTATTGGGGCTAGGCAGTTCCAAAAACCGTTCCGCGATTCTTTAAGTAAAGACTACCCTCTTACAGAATACACCTTACGCACGCCCATCTTTTCAAGCAAAATAATAGATAAACTGTCTTTTAGCGTTTCAGAGACTTCAGCATTCGTTTATTAAGAGTAAATTTAGGTAGTTTTTGAGGTATCCTCCTTTGGGCATCGAATGAGTTAAGCTTCGTTCAAAACACTTTCAAAGCCAAATGAGTTGGAACGGTATTTTTCCCTATCAAGGAGCAATATTAAATTAACAAGCGTAATTTCGATTTTTTCGTCCAAAGAAATAAAAACAGCTTCACTAAAACACAAGCAGCTCGGTAACAAGTGATCGAACTAACATGAAATCTTGGTAGACGTCGAGGGTCGACACTTTCTAAAAATACTATGGATTTTTCGTTAGAGATGACACTTATATATCAGCCCCGGGACTTACGGACCGATGTGGTAAATGTATGGATGCGCTAACCGAATTTCTAAACAGATATATTGGTGCACAAGTCAAATACAAATAAACAACATTTGAAACTACGTTTATACAATTGTTAACACTTTGTAGGCAAATGTAAAAATTAATATTTACACTGTCTTCGTCTTTATATCATGTATTTAGCAACAATGGAAAAATATTCTTGCATGCGTTCAACTTTTATTTGCTGTTTTAAAAAGTGTTTTAATTAAATTTATATAACAATTTATATAAATTTATATTAAAGTATGAATTGACGACTGAAATCTGTTATTTATTACACCCATGTTCATTGGTCATGATCATATTGGTTATTTTTTCAAAACATTTGCAACGCCCAGAAAGAAGATTCAGAGACACCACAATGTATATATACTCTTGACCAGAATAAAAGCTGAATTGATTTAAACATGTTAGTCTGTCCGTTTGTGTAAATTCTGTTGAAAATATTGTCCTGTTAAAAACAAAGCTATTGACTTCATATTTGGCAGAAATATTTAATTTTCTTGCACGCAGCTTGCTATTAAATAGGGGCGGTGGAAGGACGCGCCTATGGAAACATGTAAACTAAGAACATCTCTGTTTTTGGAAACAAAAACTGTAGTTTTGTGTTTCATATCCTAAAACAGATATCGCAACAAAAATTTCCAGTTTTGAAAAGACGAAAATTTTAACACTTTGCGCTAATTATTTACATGTAAGCAACTAATAGATATCCAGAACTACTATTAGAACTACCCGCTAAATCTACGAATTTTTGATGATATTTATTATTGTGAATAAAGTAAGATGGCTATCACAAGGTATGTAATTCTTCCATTCCCATGCAGTTAACGATAAACATTACAATTATACGTTTATATGACTCATTTTTTAATTACAAAGTGAAGTCAATTGTAAATTTTTTTTTAACGAAAGTCTTTGAATATTATGACGTAGCTGTATTAACAAATCGTGTAGGCTTCAGTACCACACAATAGGGAAATTATATATGCATTGATGTGTATTGTGAATGCCAATAATCAAAGAAGGAATTTATATGTGAAAATTTTTCTGATTTTGTCTTAACCGTATAATATATACGTGTTTGCGAAAAACGTTTTTGGCCAAGCTCAGGCAATTATTTGCTATTCGGTAAAACTATATATTTTGCCACTTGAATTTTTATACCGCACAGCACTTGTGATATATGGTGTATTAAGTTTTTGCCAACATATGTAGCACCCAGAAGGGTTTTGGATAGACCCATCTTTTATTTTAGAAAATGATTCTTAATCGATCTAAGCCTGAAATTTAGTACACTGACTCAAAGACGAATGCAATTGAAAATGGTCCGGACCAGTTCACTTTTTCGATTACTCCTCATACAACGCCCTATCTTGAAAAGCAGTTGCATGGAAAAAACTGGAACTTTCAAAATTTTCCGACAAATATCGTTGAATAATAATATCCCTGTATTATATATGGAGAGAAAGTCTAAATAAGTTTGCTACATTTTGAACACTTATGCAGTATTTTACGCGTCTTCCAACGTCTAAGCTTTCATGAAAAGTTTGCTTTGCATGAAAATAATGTGAAATTTTCAGTGTATTGTTACCAAGAAAAGTGAATAATGCTACTAGGCGAAGTGGTGTAAGGTATTTTATGGCTGGCCTTGCCATTCTATAGCGTTCTCATTTGCGTGTTTGTGTGGGTCCAAATTACTTAATCGTTGTGAGCGCATTACATCTGCAAGAATTGTAGAATTTCAACAATAGACAAAAGATCATTATTGCTTGTATTTAGAACCCCGTAAAAAAGAGTGTATGATGCCCTGCTTATTAAAAAATAGTTCACAATGCTCTTTTCATATGCCTAATATTCGTTCCTTGGTAATGGTTTTTGAACATTTATAACCATTAGCTGAACTTTTGCGGGAACTCACGTGGGTGACAGCGTTAGGATTAGCCCGGTAACTCAATAACAAATTGATAATCGTTATGTGTCCTTGCTGAGCGGCCTGGTGTAATGGGGTATAACCAATGTTGGTGGTTACCTCGATATTCGCATTGTTTTCAAGAAGGAATTTTACCATATTGATTTGACCGTAATGACTGGCAAAGTGCAGAGGTGAATATCCGGTTTTAGTGCACGCTGATATGTCGGCCGCATGCTGTAGTAAAATGGCAGCCACTTCTATCTTATCTTCTTGAGCAGCTAAATGCAGAGCGGTTAGACCGTTTTTGGCAGTTGCATTTGCGTCAGCACCATGCTCTAACAAGAGGTTCAAAACATCGGTGTTGCCTTCTTGAGCAGCTATATGCAAAGGCGTAAATCCTGATTTGCTGCGTACTTTAACATCAGCCCCACATTGAAGTAAAACTTGAACTATTTCCATCTCGTTTTTACGTGCCGCAATATGCAATGCAGAATGACCATTACGGGCGCAGAGCAGCGGTGAGGCATCGTTTTTCAACAACAGCTGAACCACGTGACGATGATTGTAGTGAGCGGCGACATGTAAAGGTGTAACTTCATTATGTCCTTGACAATTTACAGCAACTCCTTTCTGAAGCAATTGAGCTACTATGTTTTCCTTTCCATATTTAGCAGCCAAGTGTAATGGAGCAAAACCCTTACGAGTCATTGCATCAAATTGAGCGGCATTATCAATCAGCAATTGAACAACTTCCTCTTGACCTTCTTTAGTCGCTATATGTAAGGCTGTATAGTTATCTTTGGCAAAAGCATTAATATTGGCACCGTGTTCCAGCAGTAATGAAATAATGTCAATATTGCCCAGCCGACATGCAACGTGTAAAGGTGTTTGACCCTCGCGTGCCCGGGCGTCAACTTTGGCCCCATTTCGCAGCAATATACGTATAATGTCGGTCTGATTGGCTCGAGCAGCTAAATGTAGCGAAGTTTCCCCGCGTATTGTAGGCGCATCAGCGTTAGCATCGTTCTGCAATAAATAAATGACAATATTCATGCAACCCATAAAACTGGCTACGTGAAGTGGAGTTAGCCCCGACTCCGTTGTGGTGTTAATATTTGCTCCATGTTTCAATAATAATTCAACAATTCTAATCCGATTTTTCTTGCAGGCGATATGTAATGGGGTAAATCCGTTCAATGCTCTAGCGTTAGGATCGGCCTCGTAATCCAATAATAATTTAGCTACGCGTACATGCCCACAATGTGCGGCTACATGAAGTGCCGTCAAATAATCAATGGTAATAGCGTCAACGGGAGCCTTGTTGTCTAACAACATACGAGCCGCCAAATCGTGCTCACCCTGGGCAGCCATATGTAAGGCGGCTAAGCCATTCTTGGTTTTCGAGACTATCGAGGCATTGTGCGCCAATAGCGTTTCAATGACTTCAACGTGGCCGGAACGAGCGGCGCAATGTAATGGTGTTAGACCATCACGAGTAGTGACGTCGATACGAGCATTTTTCTTCAATAGAAGCTTCAGTATATTGATTTTACCCCATTTACAAGCCACATGCAAAGGTGTGATGTTATGTTTCGCGGTGTAGTTAACGTCGGAACCTTTGTTAATAAGTAATTCAGCAATATCTGTATTGCCATAATGAGCCGCAATATGCAACGGGGTAAATCCTGATTTCGAAACAATATCGGGATTCTCTTCCTGCTGCAAAAGCATGGCTGCGCTGTTAACGTCGTTTTTCTTGGCAGCTATGTGTAAGGCAGGTAATCGCACTTTCCCATGTATATCGCTTTCGAGCAAAACGCAAACGACATTATCATTACCTTGTTGCATAGCTACTGCAAGAGGAGTGAAGCCATCCTGTATTTTAGATGTCGTTGCAATCATAAAGAAAGAAATATATTAGAAGAATATATACCAAATTCTGGTCTGTTCTATTATATAATTAAGAGTGTACACACCTCTGTAGCTAAAGATGGATTGGACCCTTTTGATAACAAAAAGCGTACACACGCATCATGATTCTCTTGAGCTGCCATATATAGTGGTGTGAATCCGTTCAATGACTGTACGTTCACATTGGCACCGAATTGTATTAAAAGCTTAATTACATCCTTTTGACCCGCTAGTGACGCTATATGTAAGGCGGTGTTACCTTTTTTTGTAGCATTGTCCACTTTAATGCCACGTTTCAATAATTCACTTACAATATCTATATAACCATCTTTAGCTGCTAAATGTAGGGCGTTCAAACCATTCTGTACCATAGTTTAAGAAAAATCGACTTTATGAAACTTTCTTATCTAAATTTAATTTTGCTCCTTTACACTTACCGCATTACACGCATTTATATCCGTAATTTGTCCAGACTCTAAAAATTCTACAACTTTCCTCAAATTCCCACTACGGGATGCTCGTAAGAAAGATATAGTCACGTCGTTCTGCAAATACAAAAGCAGAAAAATTCGTAGAGTTTTGAAGGATGTAAATACAAATTCGAATTTAATTGGCAAGGCGTTTACGAGCTACAAGCTAACTTAAGAAAGAGTTTTTAAAGATCTAACCAAGATCCGTCAACTGAAAAAATTGAAAATTATGTCTGAATTTAGAAAATCCATTTTAGTAAATCCGATGTTAAACGTGATAAAACAACTGGTATCCAACCAGTATCTTCCTAAAATCGTCAACCTAAAACCCGTAATGCAGTGAAGTTGGAAAGTATTGGCCTATTTACTATTTACATATATCACGAGATTTTTGCGAAAATACTAAAACTAAGCTACATAGGTAAAGAAAAAACTTTGAAATTTTTTTCCGAACGACACGTACGCGAGTGCGAAACGATAAGATTGAGGGTCTTCGATAGTAATTTGATTCCTGGGATTTTTATTCGAATTCATATTATCCTCAAAAAAAAACGTATTTACGGGAATGAAATGAAGTTTACGAGTTCACTTATTATTTCCCTTGTTTGTTGTCGACTTTCAAAAATGTTGTTTTCATTCTCTGTGGGATAAACTATGATCAAACGAGTTTTCATTTCTCTGCTCGGCAACAAGTATTACTCTTAGAGAACAATATTTTGTAGATTTAGCGTCAAAAAGAAAAGCATTTATAATTTCACCAAGATTCTTACCCCCGCGAATGTTTTAGTTTTCTAGAGCCTGGGCTATGGGTTGTCGGATGATCGTGAGCTGGTATAATGTTTTATATTATTTCTATTTAGAACAATTTGAAATTCTTCGGCATCCCTGACTACCGTACCTGCAAGAGCAAACATGTCACACAACTCACTGATAGTGGAACTACAGTTATGTTTATGATCTTAAAAACTTCGACCCACTTAGAAAACGAATAAATAATTATATGAAAATAAAAAGTTTTTATGGATTCTCCAACATCTATGTGAAGCCTAGAGTCCAGCCCCACTTACAAAAACCAATGATTAATTATAAAAAAATAAAGGACTTCTATGGATCTAGTGAAATCGGTATAAAGCCTAGACGAAGTTGAATCTCTAACTGGCCATGGAGTTAAGGGACGCTTTTCCGGAAGTTAATTTTTTAACGTCCGTCTGCGTCGTATGCGAGCGAACGAAAGCGTAAGTTTAACTATTCACGTAATTTACCAGAATTTACCATTCGAAAACCGCATAAAATATATCCATATTTTATCGAAAGCTTGTGCTTAAGACACATGCAAGGAAATTTATTTTATTATCGCTACAAATGTAATTAATAAATTCGAAACCACACCAAACTTCGACCAATATTGTTTTGGAAAAAACAAGAGAAATGCACTACAGAATTTTCTGTATCCTTGATATATTTCATAGTATAGATAAAGCCAGATAACATTTCTAAAGACGAACGAGGCCATTGATGTAGGCCTTTTATTTTTGCCAAGAATTGTTAAAAAGGGCTTGTGATTGCACTCTAAACTAAAATGAGTCGCTAATCAAATATTTCTTGAATCTTGTTGCTCTATGTTTCTTTTTTTATAGGTTTGCTTGGTTGTATGAGCGCCCTTGAAACAAAAAGGTTTTTGCGCTCACCAGTACACATCAGATAAATTTACACAACTCCATTATTAAGGTCGACAACACTATCGGTAAAATTAATCAATATTTCCCTCAGAAGCAACGGCACCCTTTAATGACTGAAACATTGTTAAACGTTTAACTCCTATATCCTTTCTGAGAAACTCAGAGAGGGAAGCCATTTTATTTTTAAAGTTCGGAATAAACTTTAAATAATGGCTTGGTTTACCCGCAAGGCCCTAATTTCAAAGACATTTGGACGAACTAGCGCCCCGATCCTTAGCCTGAATAACACACTCCGTCTTTGAAGAATTTACATTTACTACTAATAAGTTGCAACCGGACTGAACCAAATTTCGTAATTTCGTCAATTTGACGTCATTATTCAAATCGCGACCTGTGATGATAGCATCATTATTAAATAATAAGCAAGGCTTGGAATACGCGGTAACTCCTTTTCAATTGTTTTTTAACAGCCGCAGGCTTAGCGGCGAAGAGACATATTGGAAATACCCAAGTGCATGCGTCCACGCACATAGTGTTTCTAAATTTTCCTTAAATAATAATTGGTTATATGAAATTTAAAAGATACAAATTTTCGTATATCTCGCCCCGCAAACTGACAAAAAGTTCACAATAACGGTAGGAGATTTTTAACGTCTTCCAAAGACTTATTAGTTACTATTAATGAAGTATTTGTATGTTTAGTACTAGTAATTCGTAATCTCCGCCGCTGAAACTTTTATAGCACCGAGAAGCAAAGTTCGAAAATCCAGTGTCAACACCGAAATGCACCTAATTTTGTTTGCCTGTCCTTCTGTTCCTCTCTCTGAAATATGTGTAGTAAACATTCTGTAATACAAGTGTTTGCAAAATATTTATGCCGCTCTAAACAAAGAATTTCGAACTTTATTGAGTTTAGGGCCACATTTATGTGCTGCTTTAAGGGGATTGGCGGCTGTAAGAGACGGACGCAAGATATGTGGGGGTTTCAAATTTTTGTCCCACGGACACTCCACAGATGGGTACAACTAAAAGAAATACACGTGTTTCAACTCACGCAAGAAGCAACAAACGGACGAAAACTACTTACTGGACCAGCGGATCTTACGTCCTTGGTCATTCTTTACCCTGCCCTACCCACGATCTCTGTTGCCACATGATTTTCAATGGCAAGCACCGAACTTGGGTTCGACAACCCTTAAGGCACTTTTTTCTCAAAAAAAATGTAAACATATTCAATATGTTTTTATATATATGTTTTAATAAAAAGAATTCGTTATTAGAAGCGGTTTAATATTAATATAACTATTGTTGTAACATTTGCTTTATATTTACTTTGCAAAAAGAAAATATTTGATATATATTAGGTGCTTACACGTATTTTGATCATTTTTCACTTGAGAAGGGTACTTATTGAGAAAAATTGGTACAATATATATTAATGAAAATATTTTCCATCATTTTCAAGGACTTTTTCCCATCTTCCTAGTAACACGGCAATACCGTGTCGACAGAACGACATTGGTTTGGCAGCGATTCCATCAGCGACTCATTTTTCACTTCTTCAACTTTGCGGAACCTTGTACCAACCAAGGCGCCATGTGTGGTGAGTAGCCTGTGTGTGGCAGAACTTCCCATTCGAGCTACAACAGTGTATCCAATTGCAACAAGTGGACAAAATGCTGTTTTCAGTCAATTCATATGGTAGCCACATCAGCCATTATTGCTGGTCTTTTTTCCAGCAATAAGTTATTCAATTTGTTCAATCTGCTGTAACAGTTCTAATCGGTTTTAGGAGTTCGTAACATGCTACACTTTGCTGATCCCACGATATGCACAACAAAATGCCATGAATATTATGCTTCGGTGTCGATGTGGATGGTTCTCCTGGGCTATCCCACGATTTTTTGTGCCTGGCATTATCACAGTAGATCCTCGTCAATCACAACACGCCACAGTAAAGCCTCTTTTTTTGCTTGGCTAGCAGTGAAACTGCGGAGTTTAAACAGTTCGAAATGGCACTTTCAGTCAATACGGGTGGTAGTCATTTTCACTCCTTTTGGGTATTTACCATCGCATGGCAACATCTAGAAACAGTTGATTCATCAACTGCTAAGCTGTGCGGATGTTTCTTGAGAGTTTCAGCTGCGTTTTCGCCCAATGAGGCTTGCAATTTATTATCTTTGAACTTTTTTGATTCTCCAGGCCCTTCATTGACATCAAAATCCCCATTTTTAAACGGTTGAAATGACAACTGATAATTGGGATATGATAGAGTAGCATCATCATAAGCTTCTGAATGTACTCGTTGGATTTCGGCAACGGATTTCTTCAAATTAAACAACAAAAGTAATGAAAGTCGAAAACGCAATTTTGAGCGCTCCATGCTTAGCGTCGGCGAATGCTGAATAAACCAATAATATTAAATGAAACGCTGTTATTTTATGTAGAGAAAGGTCAAAGTCATCAAAATCAATCGTTATACACACTAGTATTTTCCACTTTCTTATCATTTTTACCTGTACAAGTCGCCTTGCTAAAATACATGCAAGCATTTCTTATGCATTATACATATATATATATATATATTATATACACATTTCTTTTCTTTTTATGTTTTCATGCATTCAAGATTGATTATGGCAATATTATATATGTGAATTTATTGTTTGTTTCGTAAATTGTCTATAGCAATTTCTTATTGAATTTATTAAAAAAAATAATATAACAAATATACAAACATTTTGAAGATTAAAAGACTACATACACCACGTTACCGAACGTCATACCAATCAGCATTCAGAGCCGCACTCGTAGATCTTCTCTTTGCCTTTTTTTATATGCCCTTCGGCTGTTACTGTAACTCTCTTTTATTTACTCAAATTCCCAATCAAAATTTTTAATGCGGGGGACCTCTGTGCCCTGTACGCACTTGCATATATACGATATATTGATTAATCTTTTTACAAATATTATTTATATTGTTATTTCTTTTTAAACGAAAAATTGGTATTGTCGTTAATTTATAAATAAATTGAAAACTTTTTATATTAAAATTTAGTATTTTTTGTTAAAACATTATTAACATAATAATACATACAGAAATCTTTTTATCATTTTTACATTCTTTACTGAATTATCCTAATTACAGAGTACATCGTTTTTCTTTTGATATTAACGTCTTAGATACCGTGTTTGACGCCGTAATATATTGTATTTAAAAATTTAGTATGCCCTATGTTATAACGGCCGACTATAATGATTAAACCGATTTTTCAAACATCTTACAAACATATTTTTAATTGCGAAATTTTCTTTAGAGCGTTTCTGCTGATGGGTTCAACGTCATATTTTTCAAACAGATTCCAATTTAATTAATTACACTAAAATGTACAATAGCCTTAATTGTCTTTCCTTCTCCACACACAACATTTGAACTCTAATACATTTATTAATGGGAGCACTAAAAGTCTTCACATATCTTCTTGAAAGTTGGTAAAAACTATTTCAGCGCAATGTTCAATAATAATATTATTTCACGTTTGCCCCAATATTTTCATTTGCTTTAAATAATTTGCTCAAAAGATGTCAAGTTTTCCTTTTATCCAAACACGAATGTATTTTAAGAAAAAAAAATTATTTTTATTAATATTTTCACCATTAAATTTAAAAATAACCTTAAACTCCGGACAATAATTATGCTTTTCTATACATTTGGAACTTTTTCTTTTCTTCCCCTCCTGTCATCTGACGCTTTTCTTTTTCTTCAAGGCAAATTATTTTGTTAGTTACTTTTGGTCGGTGAGTTTACCAATCGTACCTTCTGTAATACTACAGGGTTGCGTTTGTAAATAAAAGGAACGAAAGTCAAATGTTACAAATACTTTCGTTCGCAAAAATAAATATATCGCCTTCAATTTTTCAAAAAAAAGTGGCACAAACTGGTCCAAGGGCACGCCTACAAAGCAACGCAAACTAAAAATACTTTTGCTTCTGTGTTTATGGTCATAAATTATAGTACATACAACTTTATTCTCCAAAAATATAAAAATTATGCTGGGTATAAAGACCAAAGAAGCGAAAAGAAATTGTTAATTGGAAGAAAAAGTATATAAGGTAACTTAAATAACAGACTTTATTTTATTACTAGCACATCAATCTTAATTGTAATAATGATATGATTATATTGTCGTTAATAGTTATTAGTATTAATTAAAAAATTAAACTAAATTTATTTTGCTTTATTTCGTTATTTTCTTGCAAAACAATACAGAGTAAATTGTATATAACGGTTGTCCACTGTATAGCTCAATTATCAAACTAAATTGCTTGGATATTTGCTCTATTGATCCATTATGCCGTACATCACTTGTAGTACAGGGCATATTAAGTCAGTGCGGACACACAGAAGGGCTTAAGATAGGCCACCTTTTATTATACCGGTCGATTCAGAACCATATTGTAAATCGGTGTAAGCCTATCCGTTCGTCTGACCATGTATTTATGTGTTCAAGCAGCAGGTCGCATATAAGAGACTCATGCGAGGTAAACCCTTATATGCCAAAAAAATTTTTTGTCATGAAAATTTGTTCCCGATAATACTTACATAAAAAAAGGAAGTGGACCTAATTTGAACCACACGGATGTATTTCTTGACCCCACTCCATATAAGATATCTCATGAGTAGTAACCCCTTCGAAAAAAGGCTTAAATTAATTCATAGTAGCGTTTCAGCAAAAAAATTAACGATGGAAAATTTGGTTCACATTGATCTATTCTTCTTGGACCTCAAAATATATAGGCGCTATCACGAAACCCAAACTCTTATAGGGGGAGAAAATCTAATCTTCCAATAAGCAGGCTTCAATGAATACTATCTACGGCTTTGTATGAAAATAATGTGTACTTTTGGTATATTATTACCAAAACGAGCGAATAATTATACTAGGTGAAGCAATGTAAGGTATATAAAAGACAGCGTTGCCTGGTTACAATGTTACTTGTGCTTTCAAACCGGCGCCATTTCCTCACTACGTGTACCCTAAAAGATCTTTGCATTTCTTCAAATTTATGTAAATATTACTTTTTCCACTTTCGCCATGCTAAGGTTACAATGGAGACTTTTTCTATGGTACGTTTCAGTAAACTTATCAACATTCAAATGTTAATGAAAGATAGTTCCAGCAAGAAATTTTCAAACTTTCTCGCTTATTGCAAGAGTTATTCCCTATAAATTACTGTGACTTATGGCAAAATAGCTAACATTTTACATTTGGACGACTTGGCCTTTTAAAGCGGACAGTTTTGCTATAGCTAATTTTTTCTAACAAAGCAAAAATAGCCCATGTATTCCAGGTTTGTGATCCTAGCTATTCAAATTGATACATTTTATGTTACTCTGCTTTTAAGTTTTTTTTATACCCATGAAAGACACATGAGGGATATATTCATTTTGCCAAAATGTTTACAACAAGCACAAGTATATATATATTTGATCAACATCAAATTCTAAAACGGTTTAAGCATGTTCGTGCGTCCGTCTGTGTAATGTCTGTTGTAAATAATTTCCCAGTCGCAAAAATGAAATTATCGACTTCAAATTGGTTGAAATCATCGGAAGTTCTTGCACGCAGGTTGGTATTGAAAATGAACCAAATCAGTTGAAGGACACACCCACAGCAGTACGTAAACTGAGAACACCTCCGTTTTTCAAAAGGAATGAACAATCAGCTTTTTGCTCATTACTCATAAACTAGATAAACAGATACATAAATAAATATTCGAACGCATATTCTATGAGCGATGCTGCAGCACCTGTACAAAAATGGACAAAATTGAACCCCCCTACGAAATATTACAAAATATCAAGATTTCATTTTTTCAATACCTTTATAAATCGCAGAAACAATCTTGAAAACCCCATAAAGTATATAAATTCTTAGGCAGTTTCAAGTAAGGGAGTAAAGTTCATCGAGGAACCCACCCTAAACGACGTAACACAAACCTTAAAAAATACTTAGAAACAGATTCAACTAGGTCGATGTATACAGTTTAGTGACCATACAATCACAGCGTATATTTTTATATATTTAATTCAATACACAACCCGTAGAAGGGCCGATTTAAGTGTGTTGTAGTAAATGATAAAGTACAGAATAAGTGTTAGGTGAACTCGAAGATTATCATTAAAGTAAAAATTATTACTACAATTTCACAAGTAATAATACATAGCAGATACAGGGGGCCTAAATACTCCACAAATTCAGTTCGCTTATAGATTACAATAACTACATTTACAAGTTTAGCACTTTATTATTATTATTATTATTGTTATAAATTTAGCCAGAGAATAAATTCTAAGACGAAAGCACTAGCATCTAAAGCTTTCGGCTTTTATTTTTATTAATATTATTTTTATTATTATTATTATTAAAAACTCTACTGCACTTGAGATTTGAACCCACGACCATTGAATTGCTAAACTACCCACTTTCATAAAACCCGAGAAAGCCGCCAGAATACATGGATGCTGAACATAGCGGTGAAAGGTGAATAACGGGGGAAAATACCAGCTAGCTACGCAAAGCAATAAGGGTGTCAGAAAATGAGGACACCAGTAGTGCCTTTAATTTTTACGATATTTTTGTTAGATATTTAAAACAAAAGTTAACTTAATGGCAAACTATTTAACGTAAGGTTTATGTTCATGGAAATTTATTAAAAAAAAAGAAGACATATAGGAACTTTCTTTTACAATAAAACAAAAATAAAATATATCATTCAACAACAAAATATAGTTTTCGCTTATAAGAAATCTGCTTTATTTATTATTCGTGAAATAAGAACAGATATATGAAGGGGCAAAAATTGATGTTCGACGACTAAATGTTAGTAGAAGTTGACAAGCGATCATTTACATAAAGGCATTATTAAATAAAAACGGCATGAACCAATATCTAAAATAAAAGAAAATTCATGTTAATAACTTTTAACCTTTACTTTTTATTACAAATTAAATAAAACACTTATTTGACGATCTTTTAGTTATAATTATATTTTGTAAAACAAAGCTACGAGTGTGTATATAACCTGTCGTTTAATTAGTTATAACTATATTTTTTAAAACGAAGCTACATAGCTACACGCACATGCGTGTACATGGCCCGTCATTTAATTTTGCTTATATAAATTATAGGTACAAAGTTTATAAATATAAAATTGATCTTTTTCTAATTAACCAAATGGCAAATATTTGTATATATGTATATATATACATGTAAACTACAAGCACGGTAACCCCGGTACAGAGAGGCAGTAGTGGTGGCGATTCAGTTGTATAAGAGAATGCAACTCCGTTCTTTTTATTATACTATCTTAAATTCGTATGTGACTTCTGTGTTTGTCATTATTTCACTTTACCTTATCTAAACTACAGCAAGCAAAAGTATTTGCCTAGGTCTACCGATGAGTAGATGCTACTATGTCAGACAATCCCAATTGCCGACGAAGAAGGATGCAATAGATGCATGCGTCCGCCAACCACTACACAACATAGGCCCAGCTAAACTCGCAATAGTTATAAACCTTATAGCAATAACAATCATTAAACTCATCTCTCTTCAAATTAGCAGACCTTAAGTAAGTATTTCCGGTCAAGTACTACACATCATATTATTCTTTTTGTCAACTTAGTTTATTAAGCACATTTTGAAATTTGTAAGCAAACACATTTTCGAATTTATAAATATTATTGTAAACATCAAAAGAATTAATTAAGTGAAGAATAAAATAGTGGTTTTGATAAGTGAACAACCAAAAAGGTTATTTTTCCTTCTTTTTAATAACGTAAGTGGGAGACGTAGAGGGAAAAGATTGACAGTTTGCCAACCTAGTACCGGAACAATTTATGGTTTATCAACTTAGTATCAGCTCCGTAAATAAAAATATGTAAATTATTATAAGTAAACGTCAATTTTCGAAACAAAGTCAGTTCTCAAGATATCTGTGAAAATCTAGAAAACAAAAATAATTACAAATAAATTAAATTTAAACGTAACAAAGAAAAAGAACCCATAATAACCTAAAAATAAATTATCTTAAAAAAAAAGATAAACATTCGGGTATAAATATTAACTGCAAAAAAAGACGAAAAAGACGAAAAACAAAAATTGATTTCATATGTATAAATTTCAATTCTCAAACTTGTCAATCTAAGTAAATAACTATAAACTAGAGTCGAAGTGGCATGTGCCTGAACACATTTCCGTCGGAACATAAAGGATCTTTAGGATAAATCATTAGATCAACGGGGCTCAAAACACTATCAGAAGCTATTGCACTCTGCATTCAAGATCAAATCGTATTGTAACACCGGTTTGATATTTTTGTAATAATTTCTACAAATACAACCTTGCAGAAGGTTGGGTTGTTAATCTCGCTCGGTAAAAGGGGATTGATGTTTAGTTGACGTTTTGCAAAGACAAAAAGGAAAAGATGCTGATCGAAAGAAACAAATGCGGAAAAAAGAAAAAGAGAAATGTATTGACAATTTAAGAAAAAAAAATTAATTTGCCATAAAAATTAAAATACTTCTAAAAGAAAACCAAATAAGCATATTTTAAAGGGAGGGAAATGTGGCAGTTATAATGGAAGATATAAGTCATATTAAATATATTGTACAACGGTAGGCGAATTTTTTTTTGATGTGTATAACGGAGAAAAATTAAAATACTAACAGAAATATGTATAAAAATGTATGATGAATACTTATATAAAAAGGAAGAAAGAAAATTTTCATTCTGCTTGTGCATTAAGAAAAGCATGCTATAATAAAAAGTTATGGTAAAAAAAAAATATATATATATATATGTATATAACTACTGTAAAGAAACAAACAAAATATGAATATTTGTATATGTGTAAAGAAATGGACATAATAAAGACACGAATTTTTGCAAAGCAGGGAAACGCAATTAAAAAAATGTGCAAGTAAACCTTAAACAACAACAAATGCTTCTATAATATCTTACGACATCGTTTTCGCCATCGATGTAGAAAACGATTTCTTTTTGAAAGCGGCTTATTAAAACCGGAGTTAAAAAATGAATAAAAATGTGCTTTACTGATTTTGTTGACGTTTTGCCATCATTGAAGCGCCGATAGACAGATTTACGCTTGAAAGGGATTATTGATATCAATAAACAGATTTTGTTTCATATAGAAATGTCGGCTAAATATTAAGAATATTCTTAATAATATATGGAACTTGAAAAACAATGCACACAGCAAACTATGCTAAATGAAACAATTTTTAACAAATGTAACTTTTACACATATTTGTACGTGAATGTGTATAGGAGTCGTCATGACAATAATAAGAAATATTTTGCTTTCTACAAATTTGTTAAGTGAAAGTTACGTCATCAACTTCATTATCTAATTTGTTTAGTACATAACATAATTTAAGTAATCATACCTATATACTTAATTTAAAAATTATTAAATACGTCGCCTTTTAGTTAATGCACAGAAATGGGTATTGTTTTTGCCATTGAAAGTATTATGCATAAAAAATGAATATGAAAAAAAATATATATATATGTAAAAATGTGGTAAGTTTTTTCTTTTTATGTGATAAGAAAACAAGTTAGTGGATCATCTGACCCCACTTGGAGGTTTCCCATGAGCATCGTGGGAGAAGATCATAGATAGGGTTGGGTCCCAAGGCTTATGATCTGGCCGTTCGGTATGTAGATTTTGTCCGTCCGTTTTTCCTATTAGGGCAAAGAAAATGTACTTCTTTTAGATATAATCGTATGTGCAGTGTCCGTAGGACAAAAATTTGAAACCCTCCATATATCGCCAACTAGCTAGCTCAGCAATGACACGTGCCTTCTCTTACAGCCTCCAATCCGCCTCAAGTGGCACTGAAGTGTCATCCTAAAAATAATAAAGTCCATAATTTGATATTTAGACAGACAGAGAGACTTATTACAGACGTGATATTACAATAAATTGCAATATTATATAATATATTACAATAAATTATTAAATTATTTAGACGATATTTTAGTCCATTCCACCCCATTACAAGAACATACAATGCATTTATAAAATGAATTTGCAAAATTAAGAAAATCCAATTCAAAAATCCAAACGGATGTCAGAATTCCTGCACGAAAAATGCACATTTTCAGGTCACATTATCTCCACTGACGGAACAAGACCAAACCCGAAGAAAATTCATGCTATCAAGATATTTCGAATTCCAAGACCACAAAAAGAGGTAATATTATTTTTAGGATTATTAGGTTACTAATCAAAGATTATAAGAAATTTCTCTAAAATAACAAAACCGCTCACAGAATGTTTAAAGCAAGGAAGGAAGATAGTTTTAAACGACAGAAACTTAAAAGCTTTTGAAAATTGCAAGGGCGCGTTCATCAATGACTCCCTACTTCAATACCTCGATTTCTTGAAACCGTTCAATTTAAACACAGATTCGCCATAGGTACTGTGTTATCACAAGGCCCAACCGGCGCCGGTAGACCAGTACGCTCTGCACGACGCTAAAAGAGGCGGAGACTAATTACTCAACCATTGAAAAAGAACTTTTGGCCATAGTTCGGGCGATGAAATATGTCACAGCCTATTTTTTTCGCGACAAATTTAAAATCATAGCCGACCACAAGCCACTCATCTGAATAATGAGCTTGAGAGAACCAAACTTAAAATCAATTAGATAGAGACTCATGTTGGAAGAGTTCGATCACGAAATTGTTTAAAAAAAATTGAAGCTCAACATCAATGCAGACGCGTTTGGCAGAAGAAAAATAGGAAAGCCCAACACAATTAAACACGTAGACATTAATGTCAACACATATGACAATCTTTCAACACACGGTAAAGCTGGGACAACAATCTGCTCCGCCGAAGAAAACAACAACGATGGAATTCCAAATTTTGGAAAGATTCCTTAATGAATTCAATTTTCAAATCATATTTGAAAAAAGCAATGAAGGTTCGCCAATGGCAGTAGAAATCATATTCAGGACCAGACAAAGAAGGGCTATACATAATGAGCAATATGACGAACGAATAGTGGGCATTTTCAAAAAATTTATTGCCCCTAATATACTATCCGCAATGTTGGCAGACGACGATAGCTTTAAAATAGTATAAAAAGTTATTCCAAACATTTCGCATAAAACAAACTGTTCAAAGTCATACACTGCAAAAACTTACTACAAGATATACGAAGTCACGATAACCAGGATGAATTAATAAACAGTTAGCACATCAAGCATAATCACAGAGGCATACAAGAAGCATTGGAATACCTAAAACATGAGCATTACTTCCCTAACATGGAAAGCAAAATCACGCGATGCTTAAGCCACTGCAATAGCTAACAAACCCTAAAACACAACAAAAGACCATTCAATTCAGTCTTCGCGGAACCTGAAACGCCAACTCAACCTGTAGATATTGTGCATATGAACGTAGATTGTATTAACAAGCGTAATATCCTTGCCGTAATTGATAAATTCTCAAAATTTGCAGCAGCTTATCTATTAGAATCCAGGAGCAGCCTTTCGATTTTAAAAGACATCAAACATTTTGTAGGCCTACACGGCACCCCTAAACAACTAGCATGCGACCAAGGACGGGAATTTGATGCAACTATCCTAAAAGGTTTTTGCAAAACAAAAAACATAAGTATCCTCTGTACCTTATTTCAACAACGTACTAGCGAATCCCCAGTGGAAAACTTCATTCCACGGTGAGAAAAATATTCAGAATTATCAATGAAAAATAAAAGAACTCAGGCCTATCTTCACACCAAGAATAAATGCTCTTCGAGGTAATACTAACGTTACAACAACTCTATCCACTCTGCAACAAAATTCGAAAATTTCGAATTATTCTACGGAAGAACACCACCATTTAAGAGAAATCTATATTATAACATGAATACCTACAAAAGTTAAATGATTTCCGAAATCACTTTTACGAAAAAGTAAACGAAAAACTGATAAACGACACGCACAAACGTATTGGTGAACTAAATCAAAATAAGAAAGTGCCAGAAAGATTAATAGTAAACAAGAGCATTTACAGAACAGAATTTAGAAGAAACAAATTAACATCCAGGTTTTCTAAGAAAATCCTAAAAGGAAATAGTAGGATAACACTTATAACCACTGACGACAAATGCTTGAGAGAATTAAATATTTGCTCTTGCAGACGTCAACATAGTACAAATACCAATCCGATGAAGTTGTGATTGACAAAGATATTATCTGACTACAAGCACACAGTACACATCATCAATCTAGGAGCATACGCCAAAAACATCGATGCAACAGGGACAACAACACATAAATTTGATGCAATGAATTTTGTGAAAACAGCAATAGATACAACAAATCTAAAATTCAAAGACTTAACAAAGAAACTAAATTTCTTGACACTCAAAAGTAGAAAAAAACAGGACTTATCAACGCCGTAGGGTCGACCATAAAATTTATTATGCGAAATGTGGGCTACACGGATGTTAAAAAATTAATTAGGAAATAAATGCTTTAATGAATCAAACTAAAAAAACTAACACCATACTGAACAATCAAATCATTCTCAAAACCAATATGATCGACAGATTCAGGAATATAAAAAAAAAAGATTAATACAATACCAAAACAACATAGCAGAAGCATTAGTACTAGCCAAACTTAACATTATTCCCAAATTAATTCTAGATCCATTAGAACAAGTCCAAATACAAAACACATTAAACAATACAATTAACATACTTTCAGCACAGCACATGTAGAAACTACTAGAAATAATAGCATATTAAAACAAAACAAGTATAACATTTAATACACAAGTCCCAAGAATATTTAATGAAACTTTTACTTTTTCCCAACACTATTGAACAACATATTAAAAATATTAGTCAACAAGTACGCACTATCAAATGTGAACAAATTATTTCTATTACGTTGGAGATGTAAATTTATAGAGAAAATATTCTATTATAAACCTTTAGACAACAATGATCTTAACTATCATTGTATCAAAGATATATTTAACAATAAATGCTCCGTCTTCTGTCACCTACAAGACGTCGGAAAAAAAGTCCATATAATGAAAGCGAATCAAAACTATATACTCTTCACCAACCCGCCCTCAGAGCAAACCTTAACAATTTGTGACAACATATCTACATCAAACACACAACCTTAATACACTCCGAGAAATGAAACATAATTTTCAACGGCATCTGGTACTTCGGAGTATCCAATATTGATTGGGACAATGAAGAGTTGTCGAAAATTCCACTTATTTTGTATTATTGTATCGCTCTCAAAAAAGAAGAAGATAACACTCCCAAAATTATAACTATACCAGTTTCGAAACTGAAAGTTCCTTGACGAACTACAAGTAAACGCAAGAAGAGGGAAAAACATAACATACACATCGTTGGGAGCAGTAACCATCGTAGTTTTGACAACAACTACCATCGTCTTATTAGGAAAACTAGTAGCAGCATTTTGCATAAAGCAAACTAACAATGAAGTTCCGACACCAGAGCTTCCATAGACCATCTGGCCATCACTTCATTCTAAGGAGGGAGGAGTTACGTCTACTACCAACCGACATAAACACAACCAAACCTACAATAGTCATTAACCTTATTCCTACAGTCATTAAATATATTCCTATGCCAATTAGCCGACCTTAAGTCAGCATTTCCGGTCAAGTACTACATATATTATTCTTTTTGTCAACTTAGGTTATTAAGCACGTTCTGAAACCTGCGAACAAACGCTTTTTAGAAGTCACAAATATTACTGGAAATAGCACAAGAAATAATTGATAAAAGGATTTTGATAAGTGAACATGCAAAAAGGTTGTTTTAAATTTGTTTAAAAACCAACGTTACGAGGTAACGTAACTCATGCGCTACTCATTGAAAACGCGATAGACCAGGCATTGTATGCGACGCTACATCAACATAAACTTTTTTTCGAAATGTTTCTAAATGAAGGTAAATACTTTCTAAACTGTTATTGTATTGGAGATGTTAGATCTCCACAGGCAAGACATTAGACTTCGCATCAGGGATTAATTTGACAACGGTGATTTTTAAAAAAAATTCTGAAGTTTTAAAGTAATAAATTCATAATTTACTTCTACGACTACATTACAATGGTTTTCCTAAGGTAAAAAACTGTGAAGTGGAAGATGGTAGGACAAACAATAGATTTAATGGGTGTATATAAATACTTAATTATGGTCGCATATAATACAGAGGAGGATTAGTAAAATTAACGGACGAAAACCTAATATGTGACAGACGTGCACATGTTTCCCAAGTCTTGTTTTTGTTCTTTTGTTTCTTTTATTTTCTAATGTCACCTGAAAACTAGGCAAACTTAAACTTAACAAGCTTATATTAGCTTTTAGACTGCGATGTTACAATGTCCCGAATGATCAACAAAAATATTAAAATGCATCCTTTATGACAGTTGTTAGCAAATCTTTGCAATGTTGTTAACTAGCATATCTCAGGAGAATTTACATAGAAAAATCTTTCAAATGAACTAAGACAATTTATTTATTCTCTTTTCGAACCGTTTTTTAGAATCCGTTATTTAGTACATTAGCAGACGGGAAAGGCGACCAAATTGAAAGTTCAGCATAGACTACTAAAAGGGAAACTAGGATATATATATAAGAAAATGTTTAATATGTGGCTCAACAGGAAAGTCTACTTCTAAATTTTGATGAGAACAAAAGTTAATGCAACAAAACTCAAGGGCTTATTGTCTTTAGCGACTTTTATTTTTTATATTTGGAATAATAATTTAAGTATCCTTCTAAGTTGTAATTAAAAAAATAGTTTTTATAAGCTTTCTTTTAACTAATAATATCAGAAGTACATTTCAAAGAAAAAAATTAAATAAAAAGAGAGAAAGCCTTTTCCACGTATTACCTTCGCGTTTTTTTCGATTTTGTAATGAACTTGGGTGTAGTGATAGTTCTCTACAATTTTGCATTCCCAGGCTTTTAAACTTTATAACCGCTGCGCTTAAGTTGCTTATTCATTTTATAGGGATCACAATAGTTTTGTTTTAACTTTATTCGGACGCTGTACCGTGCTCTTTTTATATCCACATGATAAATTTTTTCGGGCCTTGGTGCTTCGATCTTTCTTCATTGAAATCTTCTATCAACAATTATTATAAATGAATTAAATTGACTCCGTATTGTGGGTCCTAGTCTCTTTAAGATCCTATCAGCTGTTGATGTTACTTTGTTAGCATAAACCTCGATCGATATCGCGACTGCCGTTGTGCTCGTGTTCTTTCTGTTGGACATTTTTAATTTAAACGACTGCGAGTAATTGAGTTTCGCACTGTTTTTTGTGGTCTTTTTGGATGTTGCCTTTTTGCTGCGTGTGGCTTCCTTTGTTTAATTCCTCCAATTTTTCTTTATGTTTATTGCGATCCCTGGCATTGGCATTGCTGTCGTGCATCCGCTTACCGGTGTGGTGTGGTTCAAGACGCTTCCACCACTTGACTTCATCGCAATTTTCTAGAAATCCGTTTTTTTGCACTCTATTACGTTTCATGCCGTTGGGATTGCATGCATTCCAACACTCAAATCTATGTTCTGCTTCTCACTGGTGTTTTCCCCCTTCTTTCTCATTTCGCGTCAATACATTAATTCTCTTTTAAGCTCATAATTCTGAAACTTACGGTTAGGTTACGGATTCATTAAAATGTTGCTGTTTGATTTTCCAGTAAACTTCCTTTCGTATAAAAGGATAACTACGTCTGTCTGGTCTAAAACTACATTCTGCTAGGAACGCAAAATTTCTGCTGTCTTAAATTTGAAAGATCTATTCTCTTATAAAATGATTTAAAACTATTTTCTAGTGTCCAGCTGCGCATAGAAGACTCTCTTTCTTCTTTTCACTGTCTAATACTTTTCAAATAACATCGAGTTATATATTGGAAATAAAAATAGACATCCTTCGTTTGTTACCATGGCTCTGAAAATACGGTCGTGTTTATTTCAACTGACTCTGCTTGTAATTTGCTCATAATATTGCATTACAAAAGAGTGATGACCGGATCTACCATTAGACTTAAAAGGAAAAAGGATCTCTTTATGACCCTTGCTTTTATATTTGAAACAAATCATGACTGTTCGTTTGACTTCACGTATTAGACTCTTTCAAATTCTCACAATGCAAATCTTTACTTATAATTAAAGAGAAAAATTACAGCAATTATTATAAGAACATTCTTGTAATACGAAAGATGTAATATGAAGTATGTAGAGTAAAGTAGAAAGTAGAATAAAGGGCAGGCGTATAATCACGTGTCAGACAACATGCATTCACGACCAAACCGAGAGTTGATAAGCATTTTTGCCCCACAGACTTTCGTATCATTTTCGTTCTTATGATTCATATCTAAATGAAAAAGTGAAAAAAAAAATTTTTTTTCGGTTTATAATTAATTGCCGCTGACAAAATCCGATAGATAAAAGCCGGCTCACAACAATAAACAAACAAATCAACTATTAATGGACGAATATTTTTTTTAGTATTTTTAGATATAATAACATATGCATTTATTAATTTTATCCTGAGTGGCCGAGTAGGCAAGAGTCTCGACTAGCAATTCAATGGTCGTGTGTTCAAATCTCAAGTGCTGTAGAGTTTCTAATAAAGTCGAAAGCCTTAGATGCGCTAGTGCTTTAAGACATTAGTCTTAGAATTTATTCTCTGGCTAAATTTATATTAATAATAATAATAATTTCAATTATGAAATGCGTTAGTTAATAGAATAGAAATAATAAAAAATTTACAGTGAAAGTTTTATAGCTTTTTATATTCTATCTCTCAACTAAAAAATCGAAATAAAAAAATATTGTCAGAAATAATTGTTTATATTACAGTCAACGATATGCAAAGACTTTCTTCTACCCCACATGCTCATATAATATGGTTTCTCACTTTACTGAGAAAACCGAACTTTTTTGCATAAATGAATAAGTTTGCGGAAGATTTTTCTTGAAAATGACTTGAAAATTTATTATAATATTGAAAACAAAAATTAAGGTTAAAATAAAAAATTTTTAAGGATGATCCATTTGTCTCCAGATAAATTCCATCGGATATTGGGAAATTCTTATTACCATCATCCTCACTCTTCTTGATGGTTTTTCTTACAAAATCAATCAAAGTCGTCTTGGCCGGTAATTTTACTCCACGCACTCGTTTCATATGACTTCTCAAGTAACACTGACAGCTGAACACTTAAATTGAACCCTTGGGTGCAGAATTTATATAGATGCAATGCTTGTGGGCAATATTGCTACTTATATATTGCATCAGTTCTAGTATTAGCTTCAACGTATTCAAGAGTTTGTAAGTTTCTTAAATCATTTACTTCTACAACTTTATAATTTGTTGTTGGATTTATTTCAACGCTCTTCATATTATTTCCAACGGTAGTAAAGAACAATTTTTTTACCACCAAAGCGACATTGCAGCGGGAATTCAAAAACATTCTGGTAGTTTTCAAAGGGATTATTAGCATATTCTTCTAATATATCTTGACTGTCTACATCCAAATGTTTTATCATTAAGGAATTTAATTTGTCTTCACGAAGTTCTTCTTGCAGTTCTTGCCATTTTCTATGTATTGCATAACGCTGTTTCAACACTCTTGATAAAAAATTTTAAATTAGTTTGCGCACTTCTTACTTTGTTATAAAAACCATAGCAAAACTTGAAATTTTCCAAATTGTCCTCACACATAGAAGCGATCTCCGCACCTAGTTCCAAAAGTTCAGTCTAAAAACACATGATTTATAATATTTATATGTATTATATACATATTTAACATGTTTACCTAGCCGTTAATATTTCCATCAATTCTACGATCCTTCGATTTAAGTCATTCTCTGAGCATCTTCGTTGGTTTCGCTTAATTTTACTTTGCAATTATACAAAATTACGTCGCCTCTTTGTAGGAAAACATTTATCATTTGTAGGTAAATATCTAAATTCATGGTTTTGCTTATTTTATATATATATTTTTTCCTTCGAAGGTTGAAGAGGATGAGTTTAATGAGGATATTGTCGATGAAATTGACTGGGTTTCAAAGACTGCACAGCAGATGGGTGCATATTTTGTTACAGTTGTGGAAGTCCACAGACCCTGAAACAAAATCGCCTTAAGTGCAACAAGTCACCAAAAAGCTCGAACTCAAGCCGTCTGAATTATCAAACGCCACCAAACACACATCAATAGTAAAATGCTGTGCGTCAGTCCAAACCGTTTCCATAGATAGCTCGAAAGTTTTAATAAATGATCACTGCGAGAAAATTCAATTAGATACCGTATTTCCCATAGTACGTCCGAGAACTTTCCTCATAGGATACTGATAAGATTTTATCATGTTCGATAATTTCAATACAATAAATATAACCCCAGATGTTTTAATGAACCTTTGTCTGTTCCAGCGATTTATAAAAGACCTAAACGGTCCACCACTCGATTACGTCGTTTTAAATAGTAGAAGATTATTGTTTTCCTCCGTCCTTTCTGGCGTTTGTCGAAATGACATGTAACCATTTGTTTCTGTTCAGTTGTTTGGTCAACATGTAGTAGGTTTAGTTGATGCTGACGCATGTGTTCTACGTTTCTTTTACAATTATGCAAAAAGGTTTCTTCAAGAAAATAAATATCCTTGGAGAAAGTTAGTGTATCTGTGAAGACAGCTGACGGCAGTAAAAATTCTGCAGTAGGTTGCATATCTACCGATGGTACATTTAACTGAATTACCCCTATTACTTTTTTGATTATTCTATCTCTTCAGCAAAATTTATATTTAAAAATTGATTTTGTTCTCATCTTTGGTCTCGCCGAAAACCTTTCAAGTTTAAACACGGCTTCATCTTTCTTTTGTAATGAACTAATGAATAACATAACGGATCACAGTTTGAGCAAGCTAAAAATTTGAGAGGTGTGATAGGTGCTATCCCATTCTTCAAAACTGAAAGATTGGGCAAGACTCCACCAAGTTGTCATACTATCGATACTGGTTTAAATGAACCTATCAAACAGGCCCATTTCGCGATATCACCAGCAGTAGAAAAGTTTCTGTTTGAAGAACTCCATACAATGATGATTAGGGGTTATAAAGGAATCGCAAAGCCCTTGGTCTTCACCTGTGATCTTAGTAGTCGAAAAAAGGAAGGTCCAACTGTGTTTGGATGCACGTAAAGTAAGTAGCGTTACGGTTAAAGATGCTTATCCTCTACCATTAATCGCTGAAATATTGAGCAGGGTTATCAAAGACCGAATTCATTACAAGCCTGGACTTAAAAGATGCCTTTCGGTAAATATTATTGAATGAAAATTCAAAATATATTACAGGCGTGACAGTGCCTGTTCGTCCATTATACCAATTTGCGAAAATGGCGTTTGAGTTATGCAACGCTCCCCAAACTACGTGCCAATTAACAAACAAGGTGATCCCATCTCATCTACATCATCAAGTTTTTGTTCATTTGGATGACTTATTAGTTATCTCTGAAACTTTTAACGAGCACCTCCAAACACTGTCTGAAATTGCTTTGTGTATACGAAAAGCTAATTTAATAATCAATCTTAAAAAGAGTAAGTTCTTGCAAAAACAGGTCTGAAACATATAGTAGCGCATGGCTCCATACAAACAGATGCTGATAAAGTGCAAAATGTTCGTGACTATCCCTTGCCGAAACCTGTTCGCCATTTACGAAGATTTTTAGGTGGTTGTGGTTGGTACTGCCCGCTTTTGCGTAATTTCGCACCGTTGTCCTTATTCCTCACTGATATGTTAAAGAAAAGGAAAACTTTCGAATGGTCTGAGAAAGCAAAACTCTCTTTTGAAAATGTGAAAGAGCAATTATGTTCTACTCTGTCATTACACGACCCAGATTTCAATCGTCCATTCTCTATAGTGTGACGCAAGTCAGTTAAGAGTTGGGGCTGTATTAGCTCAAAAGAATGAGAATTGAGAAGAAGTTCCAGTTGCTTACATGTCCCATACGCTTAATCACATTCAAAGAAATTATTCAGTTTCTGAACAGGAATGTTTAGCAGCCTTCTTGGCTATAAAAAAATGTCGAGCCTACGTAGAAGGGCATGAATTTGAGGTTATTACGCTTCTCTCAAGTGGTTAATGTCTCAAAAGGATCTTTACGGTCGATTGACCAGATGGTCGTTGAAATTGCAAGGTTACAACTTCTCAATTAAGTATCGAAAAAGTAGTCAAAACGTTGTGTCCGATTCGTTGTCTCGTGAAACTCCGAAAACCTTAAACAAATTGATAGCTTGCAATTGGACAGGTGTTTCTTAGAAGAAAATCTATAGAAATAGATTTGACTTCCATTGCGTTTCAGTCCCCACAATATTTGTCGTTAACACAGGTTCCTATCAAGGTTAGAACAATTGCCGAATATAAAAATTCGAGATGATTTTATTTACAAATGGACCGAGTATGCTACAGGAGATGCGGTTCAAGAGCAAAATTCATGGAAATTATGGGTTCCATCAGACCTTACAGCTGATTTAATCAAACGCGCTCATGGATGCGTAGCGAAAACAATTTTTCGGTTAAACACGTTCTTCTATTGGCCGAAATTAGTTCAACAAATTTCAGATTTTGTTCCTTATCTGTGTCTTGCGTTTGATGTCTGTAAGCAGACGAAAGCACCGAATCTATGGGTTGACCACCTATGGGTCAACCCACAGTCTCCGTACGACAATTTTAAAGATTATGTCTTGATTTATTAGGTCCCTATCCTAGTTGACCTTCTGGTAATATTGCTTTTATAATCGGCCTTAATCATTCCTCTAACTTTCACTTTCTCGAACCTAACCAAAAGCTCAATACCCAAAATGTAGTTGCTTTTCTTGAAAAACGTGTAGTTCACGTGTTTGGCGTACTGGAATTCATTACGACAGACAGAGGTGTTCAATTTAAATGATCTCCGTTCAAGTTCGTATTAGGAGATTATGGTGTTCACCATAAATTTACCGTATTTTCTTCTCGGCAAGTTAATGATAATCGAAGAGTAACCCGATCTGTTTTAAACGCCATTAGAGTGAAAACTTATCAGTCATTAGTTGTGCCTTCAGAAGTGCTGTTCATGCAGGTACAGCTTTTTCACCGCATTATGTTTTGTTTGGACAAAACCTACTAAGTAACAGCAAATCATATGCACTACTCCGTAGTCTCGATTTTTTACAAGACCCTTCTTTTTCCTTAAGGACTGACGAGAAGCTAGAGTTGATTAGAGAAAAGGCCCGTGACAACATTAGGAAAGCCTGTACTCGATATGCTACCAACTACAACTTACGTTCACGTCCGGTAACATATTACGTAGCACAAACGTTATTTAAAAGGAACTTCACCCAAAGTCGTGTGATGGTAGCTAATCAATTCGAAAAGACCCTAGTCGTGGCTAAGCATGGGTCAAGCTGTTACGAGCTCAAAGATCTAGAAGGCAAGAAGTTCATATTTGGCATATTTTATGACAAACTTTTGCGCAATACCTATTTTGTATTATGTGGTTTTGGTGGTTTGGTCTAACAATTTCTTTTTGTGCGAAGAATGCAACTATGCATTACGGAGATTGTCAAGTTCGCGCGCTAGCTAGAGTTTACAGCGGGAGACGGTATTTTGGTTTGGATGCACTAATGTTTTTTGGAATTCGCTTTGGCTGGCGGGTCGGCAGTGGAAATGGAGATGAGACAAGAAATAAGGAGAGAGCTTTTTTTTCTGGTGACGGAAGATATTTTGCAAAGTTGCTTTGAAAAATTGTCAGAAATATATAATAAAGCCTTAGACAAGAGTGAAAGTATTACAAACGAAATGAAAATGTTGCTCCGGATGGATAAAAATTATTAAATATAGTCAGTCGGTGGTGTTGTAGGGTTTTCCATTCACGTGGTAGCTTTATTAATCGTAGCAAAATAGGCCGTGCTTGAGAAAAAAGGTTGAAAGGAAATTTACCGTGAAAATAAGAATAATAATAGGTGATAACAGACAGTATTGAAGGCTTACGTATCTAAGTTGCAATTAAAAAATTCCATTATTTTGGCCAAAGACGAACACTGAACGCACTAACAAATCTTAAATAAGTTGAATTTTTATTTAGTCTAATTGGGGAAATATGATATGGATTAAAACATTATAATTATAATGATACTATATAATCTGCACGGAGATATAGATATACGTTTTTAGTGCTTATACAAAAAAATACGACCATCTTTGTGTGTAGATAGATATACAAATATATGCATTAGATGTTCCTTATACATATACTTACGTATATACGCACTATACTTAATAAACATTACGGTAAATTTGATAAGAAAAACAAATGCAAATTTCATAGAGGAACGTCGCAATGTATTGATATATAAGAGTGGCGTCGTGTGTTCGGTAAAAGGTGTCAATCAAGTTAATGTAGAGAAACTGGTTAGTATTTAGTTTATTTGTTAGTGTTTATTTTGCAACTAAATTAGCAAGACATTGAACAGACTACGAGCATAAAGAATAATAAAAAATGTTTGCATTAATAAAAAGTGATGATTAAAAAGAGAGAGAATTCTGCCAAATGTGAAAACTTCTGCCAAAGTAATCATGAACGAATTGCATTATTGCAGTTTTGTTAGAATATATTCCCAATTAATTTGGAAAGAATTAATCGATATTTGTCTTGATTTTCCATTTATATGCTACAAATAAGTGTCCTGTTCTACTAGTTTAGGAATATACACATAATTACAGTGCATTTTGTGATTGCATAGAAAGTTGAAATTATGGCATATATTGCTATATAATTTAATACGCTATTGTTCCGCTATTAATGGATAATATCATATTGTAAGATGCACGTTCATCGGTCTCATCGGCCACCAATCCCTTTAAAGTGTCACTTTTTTTAAAAATTAATATAGGTAATAGATTTTTATTAGACAGATAGGAAGGATATAGACAGTAACGTTTACACATACTACACATATTCTTTGGTTTTATTAGGCTCAATAATATATAGACCTCTACCCACTATTACTGTTTAGTAATCCATAATACAATTTTTGCTTCGTGGCCTAAATTTATTTCGCTGGTGCTCATCTAGAGCAATTACAAGCCCAATAGTTTTTAAATGTGTTACTGTAGGCTTTCTTTACTTGTCCTTGTTACTTCTTTTACTGCTTTAGTTGGCGCCCAATTACAAATATGCACCTGTGTACGCAACGTACGATTGAAACTTTCTGCAATACCACTCTGTTGTGGTACATACAACACCATACACATAAATTTCGGTAATTGTCGAGAAATACCATTCCTTCAAGTAGCCTCATTAGTGAACTTCGTACCATTATCACGTTTGAGAATTTTCAATTTCGTTCCTGCTTGTCCTGCAGCCATCGTCTTAATTTCTTTGAATTTCCCAAAGCTTTCATTTTTGGTTCGCAGAAAGTAAACGCATACAAATCTAGAATTATCATCAAAAAAAAGTAAGCATATATTTTGCGCCACCAATCGACGTTTTAGGCGTAGGTTTGTATGAACTATTTCGAATAAATCTTTTACTCGGATTCCTAAATCGGTAAATAATTTTTGAGTGCATTCGCTTCTTGCGCAAATGTTACAAGAAATATATGTTGCCAGATGAACTGTGGAACCTACTGTTTTTGTACGAGCGCCTTTCGACTATTAAAGTTTGGATGTCCGGAGCGATTGTGCTATTTCATTACTTCACGAACAAACGCGCTTGCAAAAAGCTTCCTATTTGCATGGGTAATAAGCAAACACAAGTGAAAATGTTATGTTCGACTGGGTCCGAATCTCGCACATCGACCACCATTAAAACCTTTGGCACCGAATGCTTCCATTTATAGCCATAAAAAAGTCAGTAGGACAAAGTTTATCTTTCACCTTTTATTTTACTAAAAAGTATTGGTAAAAAAAACTAATCTACCACGTTGTGACATACGCTATAATTAAGTTAGGATTAACACACTTAGCTTTTCGCATTCTAAAAAAATTAACCCACCAGGTCGTGGGGTCCATGATGTTTACTTTAGAATTAACGCATTTTATTTAATTTTTTATTTTTATTTTACGTACTAATGCATGAAATTAAACTAAACAAAATTAGCAGTTGAATTCTAGTACAACTTAAGAGTATAATCTTATACTAATTGTTTTAAAAACTAGTATACAATATAAAAAAATATATGAAAAAAAAGAGTGATAAAAACAAAAATAACTTAAAAATAATTATTCATGTATAAAAAGGAAAAAAAAAGCATGTACACAGCGAGCACAGAAGCTAACGCGCAACAATAACAGATCCAGGTTGCAAGTGAACCCCTAAACCATTGCAAACATGCATAAGCTTGGCAACCGACACGTTAACAACACCATATAATTTTTGAAAAAAAAGGGAGATATTTCGACGTTGCTTTAATAAACTTTAAAGAGTCCGATAATGAGAATAAGTGATAGACATCAGGT